>JAGVVM010005744.1:0-25532 GCA_019149425.1 Psidium friedrichsthalianum | reverse complement strand
CCCATTTTCTTTGTACCTCACACATTAAATACCCCATACTCCCCTACCCCTTGTTTTCCACCGTATCAACTATGACAAATTTATCCTTCACGTTAAGTATTTACATTAATTTTCTCTATCAAATAGCTAAAGTTAGCCCAGTATAAAGGGCTTGTACACTATCATGCATGCATATCTCTAAAAGTCTTTTTAAATGCCAGTGTATCAATTGAGATATTGTTCGTGTAATTCAATTCTAATTTAACAAAAACTAACGAGGGTAAATTTGCTCAAAGAATATCAATTATGATTTTCTTTTTATAATGATGAAAAAATTAAATTTATAATAAATTATACAAGTATACCAGTTTAAATTTTCAGTGTAGGTTAATTAACCCTAAAGCTAATGAAGTAATCACTAAATAAAAGAAAGGCGGAGTAACTACAAGAAACTAAGCGTCATTAATTTGACTATAATGGCATGCTTTAATATCAAGATTCCGCCCCCCCCCCCCCCCCGCCCCTCATAAATACATGTTAGCTTATAATATAGATATGGGGGTGCAAATATAACGCTTTGAAACTTGAAAGCCCACCCATAAAATAATGCTATTTTGTCTCAGAACAATCAAATAAAATTGATAAGCTTACTCACAATACAAAGGACATCAATTAAACCTAAACTTGTATATCAATCAAATTAAAGGCACCCGTAAGTTGCTAAAGTCACTGAAAATATTCTTAATACCCTGAATATTCAAGAGATTGCTTAATACTTTAAAACGCTTATAAGTTTAATAATTCCTCCTCAAAAAAAAAAAAGAATCTACAAAAATATTGAATAAATCATCCAATAGCGGTATTCGGTATCTTCAAATTATTTGGTACACGCCCAACGGCGAAGGTTATGTAAAGCTCGTACAATTAAATTAGTAATTGATAATGACAGTGAAGCATACAACTCTAAAACTGCAAAAATGTTATAGTAAATAGCTTTCATTACGTATTACAATAATTGAAAATTCGGAAATAATCAAATAAAAGTTGGAATTTAAACAACAACCTTTTTACAAGTAAACTGCTTCATTTATGACAGATAAATGCTACATCATGATTCCAACTCTGCGTAAGTCCATGAATCTTTGAGTGAGATCTGTGGATTCCTCCAATTCAGTCCACACACAGGCAAGAGTGAGTGCTTGTGAACCTGGGCTATTCCCTTAGGTAATCAAACATATTAGCTGCTTTCTAGCCAGACAAACATTGTACCTGTCAAGAAACAATATTAAGCTGATCTAAAAGTTCCAGTTGAACAAAACAGAAAGGGAGTTTTAATTCGAATTTCTGCGCCAGCCGTTTCATCCAATCACATCTCCTGTAAATGTTAAGCTAAAACTTGGGCACAAAACGGAGGAAAAGACCGTCGGCAGGGTGGACGAAAAAATCAGGATTTATGCACACGTTTAGACGGACATCGTGGGAAGGATACTCAAGAATGACCTTTGCGCTTGGAGAACACTTTGGGGTGCGACAGAAGAATCCGGGCCACTTCAAGCAGCACCCATGGATCAACTGCCTGGGACGATTCTGAATTGGTACTGTTGATCACCATTTTGTCCAGCCAGAGTGCATTCTGGAGGAGAAACTTGAGGAGGGAAAGAACAGGTTCCCATGCCAGCGAATTGGCACCGCGATCGACAATCTCAACATGCTTGAGATGCATCAAACACTGGTACATCCTCCACTTTGCAATTCCAAAATTCTTCTCTATCAAAGTGGCGATGGCCTACACTCCCACCATTGAGCTCAGTCTGCAGATATAGAACATCGTGACTAAGGAGAGATAAGCATCTGGAACTAGATGAGACCACCAATATTGAGGTTTGAAGCTATAAAATAGCATTTACTACACCGAGAGAAATATAAATCAGTTGAGAATCCAAAATGTCAATTAGGAGGACAGAGGTCCTAAGATGATTTCTAATCATGAGAAGAAAAGAAATGACAGCTTTATATGCGGCCCTAAGGCTGAAATTCACAATCTGCATATGTTCAAGCAAATCTGGTGTTAAAATAACCAAGTGAACTCAGAGGGTTGTAGCAGTCGTGTACCGCCAGAACTGGATATGCAAGTCATTTGTAAGAATAACTTCTCCAAGTGTGGTGAACTTTCCAGTATTTTCGCTATAACGGGAACTCCCTCATGGTCTGCTGAGCTGAGTAATATCAGATGCCGACCATTCCAAAGATGGAAGTAACACTTCTCTCACCTCCATGAATGACAGCACCTAAGCATATCATCATGGTGGAAGAAGCAGAAACCGTCACTTTTACTTTCTTTAAGCAATAAAAAGATCAAAATTAAGACATGTTTGCAATTCGAACGACCTCTCACATGACAGACCAAACGAATAAGAAAACAAGGACATCAGATTTGAGTCTTATCAAAGTCAATGTAATGCCGGACCCATATAGGTGACATCAGAATAAGATGTGTAAATCTCTATTACAAAAGGAAAAAAGGCCTCATCCAGCAAATATTCCATTGAAGCTCCATAAGATGACAAATGTTTCTTTTGAAATAACAATTTAAGAGCATGGTATAATCAAGCACCAATAAACAATATCACAATTGACCTAAGCAAATGGAAGAATAAGTAATATATGTCCACAATTTGAACCAAAATATAACAGGGCTAAAACAATCGGCTCGCACCTTAAGGCACCAGCTCCCCATCACCAATTTCGTGACACGATGCAGCCTATTGAGAAGCCCCTTGACAAGATCGCCATGAGCCTTAACCTTATCAAGTGCAGAACTTTCCATTTCGAAATTTAACTCAGCCTCAGTCAAGGAAGATACTTCATCTAGTCTGAACCCTCCCCCCCGAGAATTGCCCAATAGGCGCAATTTGAGAAGATGAGGAGCCGAAATTTTCAACATCGAACCTTGATCACGATGAAACTCATGAGAATCAATCACCAACTCTCTAAAACTTTTTGATTCAACCATGATATGCTTGATGCCCCAGCAACTTTTCAACTCAAGGTACTCTAGAACAGGGCTGCCACTCAAAACTGTCACCATCCCAACATCGTTCAACTCCGCATGTTCGATGTGCAATGTCTTCAGCGAACACCAATTCACAGTGTCAAACACCATAAAACGGCATTGGGACACACACAGACTTACCAGAGTAGTGCAGCTGAACAAGATTCGTGGCAAACACATAAACATGGTGGCGCCAGTCATGCAGGGTTACCGATAGCTCTTCGACGTTGCGCCCGATGGCAAAGTTGAGCCACCTATCAAGACTTGACTGCATCAAGGCGAGACAAGGAGCATCAAAGTGGAATCTTTTCACCTTCATTGCGGTGCAGCGTGACAGCACCGAGTCGACGAAAGCGATGAAGCTCTTGGATTTCCGGCTACTACCAGGGGGCAGAGAGAAACTCATATACTGATTAGAGGTCCAAGTGGAATGCCACTGCTTGGACAAGACGCTGGTTTGACAACATCTTTTGTGGTCAAGAAGGAAAAGATGTGAAAGATTATGGCGTCAGGCAATTTGCTGATGTAATCCACCAGGTTTTGGGTTTCATCTTGATTGGAAGGAGATAATCGTGCACGTTTCCGTTGACAAGGTACAGAGAGTTCAATACCGGCCATGTATGGAGGAGTCTCCAAGATTTTTTCCTTTGCTGCTAAAGATGATGAAGAGCACGGTTGGCAAGAAAGTGTGAAGAGGTCTATATAAACTTTTATCAGCACAAAAAGAAAGTAACTAAACCCCAAAAGTCTTCTGGCTTTTCATTAAAAGAAAAAAATAAAAAATAAAGAGTGAACCAAGAGAGCTTGTGAAGGATAGATTTGAAAACCCTAGAGGAAAGCTTGAGACTGCTTAGAGAATGGAGGCAGATGAAGAGCGAGACGAAGAATGGAACAGCATGAGAGTGAAGAAGTCAACTGGAGTTCTGATAATTGCAGAAAAATTGCAGAAGAGAACAGGTGGGAGAGAGAGAGACAATTGATTAGCGGAGTGGAGGCAGACTTATTTGATTAATGGGCAGGCCAAACCGGGCTGAAGCGTGAACTCCAGAAGGAACAATATTCTGAGTTTCCAAACCAACTATGGTTGACTTGCTCGAGGCTGATCCACAGCTAAGCACTTAGGAATTGGTTGGCTTTTGCTTTGAATTTGTGGATACATAACTTGAGATGACATACAAAATATACAAGTTATGTTAGCGAAACAAGAAACCCGATCAATACATGCATAGCAGCATTAACCGCAAATAGCACAAAAAGATAAAAGGAATGAGGGATAGATGCACCCCCAGGACAACCTTTGGAGCACCATGTAATTACTCCAACTTGAAACTTTCTGAGCAACTGAATCTATATGGATAATGGATTCACAAAAACGGACAATCGATGACTTCCTCATCCTTTTTTCAGCAAGTATTAAATAAAAATCTTTGTGAAGTTCATGTACTTGAGTTGATCTTGAAATCTTAAAGAAAACAAAACATAAAAGAGAAAGGTGAATCATCTTTTGCAAGCATGCATCTTCAGACTCCATCAGAGAGACTCACTTTTAACAAAAGATGCAAGCGTTTGGCCCTGTCTAAACTCAAGCTTGCTGCCACTCTGAAAAACTAGTTCTTCACAAATGCGTATCTGATTTCTAAAAAAAGCGAGATCTTTTGGTTCTTAAATCAATAGGTTACCAATGAAACAAAGGAATTCATATGTGCCACTGCCGATGGTATGAATGTACATTTGAGGTTACAAATAGCAAGATTGGCAAAAAGAAATTAACTTCAGGACACTAAAACAAAAATTCCCCAAAAATAACATGTGCCAATGGAGCATTTACCCTATCAATAAGCAGCACAGCTCGTAATGGGTACATAAATGTGTACCATGTGAAGCCCAAGAAAAGAACAATTCCAGGGCAAGTCCTAAAATTTGTTGAATTAATGCACTCAAGTCCTAAAACTTTCATTTCGTGTATTTAAGTCATAACACTTGCAATTGAATGCACTTGAGTCATTCCATTAACTCTGCCAATTTTAGATGGAAGGAAGATGCCACATGCCTTTTCTTCTAATCTTTTAATCCCATGTGGCCATTAATTAAAAAAAACGTCACATAGACTTTCATCCACTAAAACCTAAAAGAGCTAGCGGAAGAGCTAAAGTGGACAACAGTCACAAATTTTAGGACTTAAAGTGCACAAAATGAAAGTTTTAGGACTCGAGTGCTCTTTCATAACAATTTTTGGGACTCCTGCTGTATGTCCCCCCAAAGCAACGTGTAAGGGAAAAAAAAAAAAACAGTACAAGTGCAGTAGCGAACAAATGTGTTCATTATCTGTAAATATATAAGCAGATAACAAAATGGAAATCCTAATTCCTACATCAGTGGTTTCAAATAAGAGGAACTTAAGTCGTACCCGAGTCCTCACTGCTATTCCCAGCAGAGTTAGATGGCAAAGGATTAGGTATGGTACTCTCAGGCTTTCTCGTCATTGTCAACATCTTCAAAGATATCTTCCTTAAATAATCGGACTAAAAGGGAAAGGAAGCAGAAATCACTAAATCACTTCATAACTGACCAACAAATTAAATAACCAAATTAGAAAGAAAATGAAGCAGATATCAATTTGAAAATATAACTTCAAACTTAAGTGCAATATCACAGCATTGAGCAAACCTGATTCCCCTAGCATCAACATCAACATCAACATTACCTTTATCCCAAACTAGTTGGGGTCGGCGGTCGATGAACCCGAAGCGAAAAGCTTAAAATATACTAAAAATAAAAGCAAAAATATGGGTACCAAAAGATAATGATAATAATATAAATATAAATATAAACAAATATAAATAAATATAAATAAATAGAAACAGTAAATTCAGTATTTAAACAGTTCCAGTTACTATACGGATGCACACACCATGGATACTCTCAACAGAATATGCGAATAAAGAAAGCTTCTCTAAAGTTTTTAAGTACAAGCCTATCCATCTTGTTTATGCATCCTCTATCCACATAGAAACTTGATACAGAATAAGCAAGCACTAGCTACCATGTGACTTCGTAAAAAGCAATCAAAGATAAGATCAAGGAGAATGAGACGCGCCTAGTGGACATTGACATCATATAATACCTGGCTTGCTGCAGCAGCATAAATTTTTTCCTCAAACCTCACAGCAATTTATTGAGTTCTTGCAAACCCTCTGGACCAGAAATATAAAGATGTCTCTTCAAAGTGTCCATTCTGCGTATCAAAAGAGATTTGCACTTCAGCCGAAATTATTTCTGGCCAATATTTTTTTCCTCAATGATAAACAAAATTCCATTAAGAAGTACGAAAGGAAACCACCCCTACAAAATGGATTAAACTAGAAGCCACCCACATAAAATAATGCACAGAAGGCTGTTCGCGGCATTTCCAACAAACTAAATATATGAAATTGGACTTTCCTGCTATACCAAAAGTTATGAGTGTATAAACAATTATCCCTAAAAATATCCCACAAGGATTCAACTCCTTGAAATGGCCTTTTACTTCTCGTTTCTCCAAATGACCCAGAAAACAAGGAGAGGAATCATCTCAGTAATCTGTTTCTTTTTGACACACGAACTGAATGACCCTCTCCAAGCCCACAGTTCGTGTCATACTGTGCCTAAGGTCCAACCAAATTACACCTAAAATTGCAAAGACTGACCCAAATCTTTCTGATTCAGCTCCAATGTAAAAGTTGGTGATTCACGATCTCTTCTACAATCTTGCACAAAAAGCACCTATTGGCCAGTATTTGTACTCTCTTCTAAAGATTATCCGAAGTAAATATACATCCCCAAGCAGCTTGCCAAACAAGAAATGAAACCTTCAATGGAGCCTTGACTTCCAAATAGATTTCCACAGGAAGAGTGTCCTCTATTGCAATTGCATCTGAGTAGAAGAGAGATCGGAGTAATAGGATTTGACAGAAAAAGTTCTAGAGTACAACAATTCCACCATAGCCTATCGTCCTCACATCTAAAATCGCTCCATAAAACAACTCAAAATTAGAGAAAGCTTTGAGCTTCTAATCTTGAGCCCTATGTAAGATATTAATTAACCACACTGTTTCTCTGCTGTCAATCTTCCAACAATCAGTCACCCTAGCTGTCTTGTTTCTTGCTAGTGCACACACATCCAGGAATGTCTTTGAAAGAAGTGTCTCCACATCACATGTCCTCCCACAACATAATATGCCTACCATTTCCCACTCTAATAGAAAGTCTGCTTTTGAAAGCATCCCATCTTTGCCTAAAGTGCTTCCGAAGCCCGACTCCATGCGCTCCTCGACAAGATTTTGTTATCCGCTCTGTATCTTCCAAACAAAATTCTACAACAAGTACCCTCCTCCAAGGGCTAGTTTTCTCCTTGTTAAATCTCCACAGCCATTGTCCAAGCAAAGCTTCATATACAAGAACCAACAACTTTACCCCCAACCATCCCATTAGCAACTGTTCGTGTTACGATACTCCAATTAACTAAATGAAATCTCTGATTGTCATCCTGATCTCCCCAAAGAAACTTTTTTTTGTATGCTCATCAAATCTTTTTGCCACTGGAATAGGGATTGGAAACAAAAGAAGAAAGTAAACCAGAAGATTAGAAAGCGCACGCTTCATCTACATAAGTATACCTCCCTTGGACAGATAAGCCATCTTCCACCATTCTATTCCATGCAGCTTTTTGCTTGGTAAGTGGATCCCAACTGCAGCCCCAGGTACTTTATAGGTATGCTGGCAACCTTACAACGAAGAATTCGAGATATTTCTTGCAAAATTTAAGCTCTCACCCACAGGAGTTATTTCACTTCTTCCAAAATTCACTTTCAGTCCCGAGACAGCCTCAAAACATAACAGCATGCTTCTCAAGTGTAAAATTTGTTCAATGTCATGCTCCAAGAAAATTATGGCGTCATCCACAAAAGAAAAAGGATATATGGAATCTTCAGTCAAGCATTGTCAACCATGAAACCACTAATCTAACCTTCGTCGGTAGCTTTAGCAACATGCTCGACACTTCCATAACCAACACAAACAACAAAAGTGACAGAGGACTGCCTTAAATCTCTAGAACACTTGAAGTAACCTCTTGGGCTTCCATTTACCATAACTAAGAAAGTCGATGAAGAAATGGATTTTGAAATCCATCTACACCATTGGTCACCAATACCCATTCTTCTTTACACATACATTAAAAACTCCCATGATCCGTGATCAGAGGCCCTCTCCATGTCCAATTTGCAAATCACTACTGCTTTTCTTTCCTCTAGACGATCATTGACAGCCTCATTGGCAGTAGGAATAGCATCCAATTTTTGACAAGCTTCCACAAAAGCATCTTGAAAAGGTCCCACATGGTGAGGTAGAACCTTTCCAAATGACCAGCAAGAACTATGGAGAAAATCTTATAGACGCTAGCAACCAAGCTTATAGGCTGAGAATCCTTAACAATCGTCACACCAGGCTCCTTACGAATGAAAACTAAGAATGTACAATTGAGATTATCTACAAAACTGCAAACCCACCCACCCCCCCCACCAAAAAAAACAACACAAAAAAAAAACCCACATACCCCCACTCTCTAACTCCTATAGAAGATCTTCGCTAACAATCTCCAATTCTCCTGCAAAATTTTGACATAAATCCATTAGGACGTAGTGCTTTATCTCCATCACGCTCCAAGACTGCCATTCTAATCTCCTCCTCCACGAAAAGCATTTGCAGCATCTCAACCATTTTGGGTTCCGGTCTCTCAAAACATTTCTCCCTGTATAACTCAGCATAGAATTCTAGATAACCATGCACTCATGGCATCAACATCTTCAACAACCATCCCAAAAACTTCCATCTTACTGAGGAAGCTATATCTTCTATGAGCATTGACCATCTTACTAAGGACTTTGTGTTTCTGTCACCCTCATCAAGCCAAATCTCCCGAGACATATGTCTCCAGGAGGTTCCTTTCATTTGAATCAACAAAGCAAGAGTTTTTTCAATTCCATTCTCCTAAAGCGCTCTTCCTCCATTAAAGTCATCTGGATCTCCTTATCCTCAAGCTCTTCAACCTCTTGAGTCTCTTCAATTTTGTTTCCACATTTCCAACATTCTCACGACTTCATGTTTCAGAATATATTTCAGCAACTTGATCTTTGAATCAAAAGTGAAGCTGGCCTGCCCCCTGAAAACACTATTCTTCCAGTAATTAATAACTGCCTCCTTGGAATCTTCTATTTTGAGCAAATATTCTCAAACCAGAAAGGAGGAGTGGGGCCCCACTCAACACCTATCTCCTCTAACACAATTGTATGGTGGTCTCCTCCCATGTTGTTGAAACTAAGAACCGATCAATGTGTGAAAGGATAGCCTCATCCCGTCCCTGGACTGAGTCTACTCCCACCAACCAACAACAAGCCAATCAGGCAAAAGGTGTCTAAGACACTGCCGAAATTCCCTCATGCAAGCTATGTCAGTACCAATCCCAATCCGTTCATGTGGAAACACTACCACGTTGAAGTCTCCCCCAATCACTGAAGGCGATCCCCATTTACTCCTAATATAAGACAGCTAATCTCCAAAAGAACTCCTAGCGCTACCCTCTCCAGGACCATACACCCCTGTAAACACCCACTTTTCCCCATTATCTGCACCACAAAACAGGCACGAGACAGTAAATTGTCCCACTAAACAATCTACTAAGTTGACCGACTTCTCATTCCCTATCACTACAATGCCACCACATGTTTGAAACGCCAGTAATTCTTCCAACTACAGCATCTAATTCCCCATTTGCCTATTTTAGCATGTCCTACAACGGCATGGTAATCCACCCACCATTTGAAGTCCTCAATAGAGTCTACAATCTCCTCCATCTGGCATAGTCTGTCACTCTCAACAAGTCCTCCTTTTTCGGCCTCTAGCTACAAGCTCAAAAGATCTTCTTTCCACAAAAAGCCCTTTACCTTGTAGGTCTCCCATGACAAAACCAGCCTCAACAATTGCACAGGGCAACGAAGACAAGAGGAAAAGTCTTCAACGTCTCAGAGAAAGGAAACAGCAATATAAAAGAAGAGGAAAAGAGTCTATGGTGCCAATGGTGACCTTTGTCAATGGCTCACCGGATTTCATGGTGTTCAATGTAGGTTAGGGAGGTGACTGGGCTGGAAAACAGAGGGGTCAAGATCTGGAAGAAGGTCAGGAGTTGAGAGTGGTAAGAAAAGGATGAAAGGTCAGAAGAAAAGGTTTTCCAGAGATGGTCACAAATCCAGCGTATAAAAGAGCGGAGATCACATAATCCCGATATATTCATGATATCCAATGGATAACAGAGAAAAAATCCTGTAGGGGTTGCATATTGTTCAACAAATTATGAATACTTTTTCCTAGATAATAAAGTAAACAGAGAAATGATTCAGAAAACACATATAAGAATTCACAAACTATAAAATCTTCGCGACACCTAACCCACACGCATTAATAGCATCTTCTCCCATTACAAGTGGTACAGGTGGGAGTTCGAGCGCACCTGAACGTGGGTGAAGAAAAAGTTTCCTGTAGAAAACCTTTGGGCCTTCAACCCCCACAACGACTATACTGATGCTATTGAATTGGAAAAGGGAAAAGAAAATTCGAGACTAATAGAAAATAACACAGCCTACAAGCAATAAGACACCTAAAAATCCTTAGGCTCTGGGTAAGAAAATTTGTGTCACGAGCATAACAGGCAATCATCCATAAACTGTTTTTCTGCCAGAAAGCCACGGTAATGCCTCCTGGTTGTAAACAATAATAGAAGATAAACCATTTCAATTAAGAAAGAAATACAACCATCTTCTTATGCTATACTCACCAAATGTAACAAGAGCTACCAGCCTACATGCCCACTAAATCCCATCTGGAGACTTAACTAAGACTAAACTATCCAAAGGAAAAAATCACAGCAAAAGCTACCTCGGAATTCATGTCACACCTCGACCTAATAACATGACCATATTGTACAACCTTTACTTCTCTAACATGCTAAACCCATGGAAATCATTCCTGAGCAACAATCCATCATAAACCCACATTTTTCCCTACGGAAAAAACAAAAAAAGCAAAGGAAGGAGCACTCACATCCTGTTGACAATCCTCACCCGTGCTTCGGGCGCCAACTGAGCCCTCCAATCGCCCCCATCAAGCGCAGCTCCAGTGCCCCCGCCTCCTCCGCCACCCGGCAGCAGCAGCGGCCTCCCGTTAGTGCTACCCATCATACCCACTTTCTCAAAAGCCTCAACAACCAACAACCCGCTGCGGGACTTGACACAAATAATAAACAGCAAGCAGCACACACACCTACCCCGATACGATCAGCGCCGATTCAATAACCCAAACCCACAAATCCTCCGACGTTCCCACACAAGCCCTCGAGACACCCAATGAACAGTCGACGGATAGCAAGAGAAGAGCGTTGCTATCAAGTTGCGAGGTGACGGAAGGACTTATGGCTGAAATGTGATGGGGATAGAGAGACAGATAGAGACGCAAGTTGAGATGATTGGGCAAGAGAACCATAAAGTGACGAGGGTAGATTGGATTTGGACTCTCCTTAATATCTTAAGAGCTGACAAAGCGAAGCAAGGCAAAGGCAAAGCAAAAGAAGAAGAAGAAGATTCGCCGCATTGCATTCCATCGGCTTGTATAAACTAAAGGCATTGTTTATTATTCCCCTGCACAAATCTCCATTTCACGCCGCAACTCAGCCACCTTGACCCCGGAAAAACGACACCTTGAATTCCAAAACGACGCCCAACATGGCAAATGGGAAAACGACGCAAATGATGCCGACCACCGATCCGATGCATAATTTCGTCTATGAATTTTTAATTTACTGAATGTACTCTTTAGAACTTAGCTCAATGTGCAGTACCGTAATCAAACTTTTAATTTGTTCAATGTAATTTTTGAATTTTTTTGTAAATGTTAAATCTATTCCCTAAATTGTATAAAAATATTCAATATTATTCCAGAATTTGAAATAACAGAATGATAATATTGGATATTTCAAGAACCTCATTGAATAAATCAAAAATTTAGATACAACATTATACATTGAACTGAAGTTTACGAATTATATTGAATAAATTAAAAGCCCACGGGATGATATTGAAAAATGAGCTGAAATTTATGGGTCATTTGTGCAATTAATCCTTTTTCTTTTGGGCCCTTGCGTTCACCGTGTCAAAACCAAGTGATAAAGAAACAAGATAAGCCCACCAATCACTTGAGGGTCTCATTCAATGGGAGATTTCATGAGCATCAAAGCCCAGCGGGCCTTTTCAAACAAGCCCAGACTCAATGAAAACATAGAACTTTGATCAATGAAACCCTAATTTGAGATTACGTGCAATGTGTACGAGCAAAATTACTAGTTATGTACTAGTCTTCTCTTCCAAGTTTTTGCCAAATACTGCTGTTTAAGCCATAAAAAGCCCTCTGCAAAGCGAAACTACAATAATAACCTGCACATCGAATGCACGAATTCTTCTCTTCCAGTTACCGTCACGATTTCACGTAGTCTGAAAACGTCTAAATAAGCTGATTTTAATCTCGCTTAAGAAATCGTTTCATCTTTTGATACCTTTTTAGCATCCTCTTCAGGTGTTTATGGTGCTCTGAAAGCCTTCTTCTAAGATCAATCCTTGGCATTCTTCACAACACAAATATATAGTCATATGGTTGAGATTTTCTCTATTCTTAGACAGAACATTATATCATGTAGTAACCAAGTGAAACCGCAGTGGCTTACGTACTATTACCAGATAGAAAGGAAACTAAATAAGGATATGCAATTCACTGATGATTCCACACGAGCGTGCTATGCATAATCAGCTTTACATAGCATGCTTTCGCCAAGCAAGATGTGACCTAACGTTCTATCACCAGAAAAGATAAGAAGGATGAAATGTCAGAATGAATTGGTTAATTTGCAAAAGGTACAGGCATTGAAATAGGTCATGCCCCATTCAATGTTGCTCAACAAAATGAAGAACACAACAACCCACTTTTATTGCAGCAGATACCAATATGAATTGTCCCACTTACCAAATCAAGAATGATAGCTATCCCCCCCCCCCCCCCCCCCCCCCACCCCCACAAAAGTATGAACAACCCATCCTAGAAGAAAGTATCTAGTGTGCTATTTCCATGCAAATCAATCAATAGATCCTCGTGAGAAGGGAGAAAAAGAGAAAATCAATATTTACAGGCGCAACTATTTATCACCGTTTCACAAATAGTCCTTGCGTTAAAGATGAGAAGTCGTAATCATGGCCGGATGGAGTGGGGGTGATGGATGGTCTTGGCCAAGTCATGAGCTGAGGAAAATTTGTTCTTGCGGCGCCATTTATTGGAGCTCCTGGCCCGCCAATGTAGGATCTATTTGAACAAGAAAAATACTGACCTTGAAAAGTTGATCAAAGTGTGAAAATGGCACAACGAAACAGTTTTCCATAAAGTACTAACTAATCACAACTTGAGCACAATCATACAAAAAGTAACATATTGTATAGACAGATATGAGGAACCCAGTTGAAAAGATATAAAAGAGAAAATGATCACACAGGGTTAAGTTCGAGCTATCTACCTCTGGGGTGGATAAGCAACTGAACCCACAAGCCTCGCCTGTTGGCCATTTGCCATCTGGTACAGGGAAATATTAATGAAGTAAGTACTCTTCCTCTCATAAAAAAGGTTAAAAGTCAAGTGAATCCCACAAAACTCGCACGGAAAACTACAAAAATAATCTAAACCTGCATATGTTTCTGTGTTTCGGCTAACGACATCATGACAGGAGATTGATTAATGATTCCCTTATACTGCTGAGACGATGTCGGAGCAACATTCAAGCTGCGCTGAGGTACGTTCACAATATGGTATTGGACTCCATTACCGAGAAGGACTGTTGTTGAGATAGGACAGGAAGCTGTTGTTGCTGTTGGATGGAGAATGGAGACACTTGGTTGGACAGCACAAAATCAAGAATAACAAGAAAGAGAGACTAACATGATTCCCATACAAAGTATAACAGTATCAAGACATGACTCAAATGAATGAAAAGACCTAAGCAGCTCGAGAAAAAGAGTTCAAATAAATGATGGGTATTCATCCATAAGTTTTAATTTTCACATTTGGGAATACTGGCGGTTACCTTCTCTGAAAGATATGGAGTTGCTATTCGGGAGTTTACTTGTAGATTTTGAATCCCAGGATTTGACAACATATTGCTTTCTGCTGCTACTGCTGAATTAACATTGGCAGGTACTGATGTTGCCGGTGCAGCTGCAAATTGAACAGGGTACAAAGGCATATCTGAGGCAAGACGTACATCGTTGGACATCATTACTTGAAAAAGTTGGGCAAGAAATGTACATTGAGGTTCTGCTAAAGAATTTCCATTGGCAGAGTCCAGATGACAGCCATTTGGTTTACTATCGTCCATGCGGAGCAAATTGAACAGCTCAGTAGCATAATCAACTTTGGCTGGGGGGGCAACTGCGGAAAGATTTGCTGGCTGTTTTGTAGACTCAACCTCGGGGACTTCGGATTTAGGTTTCTCCGCCCCCTTTCTCATAGACTCAGCCTTGGAAACTTCTTGTATAGGTTTCTCCACCTTGTCTTGTGGCTTGGTTTCAGCAACTACCTACTCACAGCCCCAGTTGTCTTAGCACTAAAATTCAAAACAACTTCTTTAATTTGACGATTGCTATGTCAAAATGAGACATGCATTTCCTAAAATTGCTTTCTCTGTCTTATAGAGTACTTCATGCTGCTCAAGTATCAAGATAATCAAAACATTTTCATCAATTTTGAAAGAGATAATTCTCTGACAATAATAAGTAAAATGGTACTCACATTCTTGAGTCTTCTCTCTGTGTAAAATTATGGTTAATACTCCGATGGATAGCCAAATTTTGATATGAAAAAAGGAGGGCAAAGAGAAAATAGGATTTGCTCATGCTACCAATGGAAAATCTCAAGCCACAAAAACACAATGCTTTAACTAACTCAGAACCGTTTCATTACAGGAAATAAAGATATCTTTGTTTTCAGGTAATAAATGGGATGGAACAAACTTTAAAATAATATTTTCGTTTTCACAGGACCAGCCCTGGATCAGGTCTTAGGCATACCGTTTTAATCAAGCGAAGCACATCTCAATGAAAGACGGAACAAAACCAAGTTTCAAAACGGAGTTTACCCGTTGTGCTACTTTAGCAGGTGCTGAAGTACTAGTCTCTGAGGCAGTTACTCTAGCATCTCCATTGGATGAATGAGTATTTTTCTTCTCAGCTGGAGGGTGCTCTATCCTATCTGGACGGTGACCATTATGAGTTGATGATTTATAGACAGGTGTTTTAGCTCCACTCGTACTTTGTGGAGATCTCATTTTTTCATCTCGAGAAACCCATCTTTTCTCTACATACCTGGACCAAAGGAGTCACTAAGTGAGAAGCCATTTACAGAGCTGAAAAAGCCCTAAAAAATGTAAGGCAAAATCTCAGCTATCTGGTACCCATGAACTCTATGAATGCATACTTTGCACGAATGAAGTTTTCGATTCCAACTCTGCCGTAGTTCAGAGGCAACTCTGCTTCCCAATAGCTATTCGCTTTCTCATTCCCCATAGCTAATAGAGAGAAGCAAAAAAAAAAGACTTAATATCACCCGAATAACATTACTAGTTTAACATGGTCAGTAGTAGAACAAAATGAGTAAAACCATCAGGGGAGCTTACACTGAATAAAAGCAACCTGCTCAGGGAGCCATGTATCTAAAGTAGCAGATCTCACCTGGATCAAAGTCAGTTCAAATTGTGAGGCCTACAATTCGGCGAGAACACATGCGCTTGACGAACATAGTATGACTTTGTAGTGTATTGGTATGACCATCAAAATAGCAAGAAGAAGAGTATGTACTTTTGATATGTGTACTCCGAGACTCCTATGTACTCCGGAACAATGCAGGCATATAAATATTCCCAGATTCACACTAGCCCATCGTGGGGCTCTGCATATCAAACAAGTCAGATTCGTCATCTAGCTAGAAATAACCAAAACAATTGCAGATGTCATATGAAAAAACAAGTTAGTGCTCATAGATTAGACTAAATATTATTCTCTCTTTTAAGATTTGTTTATCACCACTAGACACAACTTCATAACAACCATCACACAGGACACCTACTTGTTTCTGCAGTCAGCACATTCCTTGTTCTCTGGTAATTTAAGAAGAGCCTCCAATATCTGTAATGAGATGGAGCAAAGTCCTCCATAAGTAAATGGAAAGCTATAAATAATACAAGTCAAGAAAAAGTTCTGAAGGGGTCTGGATCAAAGAAGTTCTGAAAGGGGAAAGAGCAACACTGATGAGCAACATAAGACCAACATGTATCATCACACGTACAATCAGGTAATCTTGGGCTACCTGTATACAATTTTACACTAAAATTTCGTAAAAGGGGTTTTAACTCTTCGATAAATTCCAATGGGTTCCCGGGTAACAGTGCACTCAGCGTCAATTGCTCACGTGTACAAGAAAGTGGAATAGAAGAAACCAATTGTGTGATCCTTTGTGTCTAATGTTAACCAATTTAGTCAATAACTTTATTCATAAAATATAGTTACAGATCGGTTGTTCTAAGTTACCTACTGTAAGCAAATCAAATCAAAACATGCTAGAAGGAAGTTTGGCTTATAGGATATTTTATCACATTCGCATGCGAGGCCCATTTTCTACAAGTACAAGAAACATTGTCAAAATCTTCCTTCTACTGTTGTGCACATAAAAGTGGTTATAAATTCATTTTACCAAAGATTGGTCCTCTGACACATTTATGTACGTAACGATATACACTCATAATGTTTCTGTTGCATATGTATGTACCAACTCACATTTGTATGTGTAAGTGCAAGGACATCTATACAAACAGGACAGTTATTTATTAAATGCTGTCGACTTTTATGAGTATGAAAAAAGGGGGACGCTAGAACAGGTTCGGGCTGTATATCAAACTAACTAGTTGAACAAGAACAGACTTCATAGACTAAGCTTATCGGCAGTTCAACCAATTAGGATTGAAGGATGCTGCAGTTTTTCACAAGTTGGTCAATAAACAAAGCAGAAAGTCAAATAAAATAGACAGCTGTGTATCGCATTAGAATACTTCATCCAAATACCCATAATTGACTTGTTAATGAAACACAACTCAAACTGCAGGTCTATGCTAAAGAAAAGTAGTGATCATTGAATCACCAAATTTCACAACTCAGCGTGAGAAGCTCCATTAAACAACAAGACACGGAACTACCCCACTCAAAAGACAACTCGTTCCAGCAAAGAAACTCAACATAAAACCCAAAAAAAAAAAAACAAACAAAACAAAACAAAACAAAGAACAGAAGTGTTTCATTTCAGTGGTTCACCTTTTGGTCAAAGAACAACTACTCTGCGAACACATATATTATGTAATCATGAATTGCAATCATGTTCAAAAGTTTTAAAGAACCGGATTAACTGAGAAAATATTGAAGCAAATCTCTGCTTTAAGCAGCACCCAATGCCTCTTTAGAGTCAACAACCAATCCATGAACCAGGTGATAACCAAGCTATAACACAACAGTTTCGGATTGGAGCAAAAAGCTAAATCATATCGAGCATGGAATGGCATCCCAAATGAAAAAAAAGCAAGGTAATACGCGAATTCCTAAAGATTCATCAGCAGAAAACACAAATCAGAACTCAGAACGTCCTAATCATTCAATCCTGAAAACTCAGCTCAACCTCCATTACATGCTGCACCACAAGAAACCTTGGAAAAAGATGAGAAAGAATCAAGAACCAAGCCAGAACGAGCAGACCCACGATCGAACAAAATCAAGCCGGAACAAAAGAAAGAAACTTCGAAAGAGTCAAAAGGTCATGGAAGAAAGCTGACGACAGTTCAAAGGACCGACCTTTCTGTGCTTTTCGTTAAGCTCCTTGGAAACGCTGGCCTTCCCGTTCATGCCTGCGACCAAAACTTCCCCTTTCTCTGCAGAAACTCGTTCCCTGTTCGTTTTTTAGAATGTTACAGAGAGAGACAGAGAGAGATGGCAAAGGTGGTTCTTTTCTTTTCCTCCGTCTTTGTTTGACTTCGACTTATTCTCTCTCTCTCTTCGCGTGGCGGCTCTAAGCTTTTTCTTGAATGGCCGAGGTGTCAAGATTCTTCTTCTCCTGAGAAAAATACAACTTGGGGGCTTCACCACGCACGCGCTGATGTGACAACGTTGGCCATTGCCGTCATCTCGTGGAGGCCGAAGAGAAAGGAAAATGGCTGACTCCGTGCTTTATTCTCTCCTAGTGGGAAGCCATCACGCGTCGTGTGTCACCGTCTTCTATGGGCAGCGGCCATTTCCTTTTCCTTACGTGTCATCGTATTCATTACTTTCCCCGTCAAATTACATACCACATGAAGTTTCCGGGACCTGATCGACCGGGCTAAAAGCACCCAACGCCACGCCAAAAGCCCAAAGAATGGGCATAAGGCTCCGAGCCCAGCAGAAAACACAGGTCCATGAAGGACCCTAAGCCCGTGAAGGGCGCTGCCGACGCCGGTGGCCCATCGATGGACGGCGGCAAGTGACAGTGCCAAACATGGTCGGTGACCAATGGCTAAATCACATTCACAAGAACAAACCAGCAATGAGCGTGGCCGGCAATTATCACATGTTTGATAATGTTATATCATTTAGGTGATCAGATCTCGATGCTTTGCTGGTAGACTAATATTGAAATTTCAAACCATGAAATTGGGACAAATGTGGTAATACTACCACGCCAAAAGGATTGGTAATATCACCTTCACATATACTTTCTCTAGAGGACAACCTTATGAAGTCTTTTTTCTTTAGAATATCGATGAATTTCGGTCTGTGGGACAAGGCAAGACTAATGAGAGCCCCCGCTCGGCCTTGCCTAGTCTTACAAGGCATTTTCGGTTAGGCAAATTCGCTTTGTTCAAGGCAATTCTCTGTGCCTTGTGATAATCAAACTAAACTACATACTAACATCCAAATTAACTCTTTTTTAATGGCTCGCACTATTTCTATCCCTTTATTGATTTCTAACACATAGTTTATATTGAATGGACTATATAATCCTTTACAGGCCATGCTCTTGATTTGTTTCAATTTTACTAGTGACGAAACTACATATGTTCTCTCAAACATCACTTATTAAGGTTAAACGTGGGACACGCTCTTGAAACAAATTAAAAGGAAGGAACAAGGATAAAAATTAATCAGAGTGGTGCCCGTATGGTATAATGTAATCGATTTAATATGGTAAGCTTTTTTTTTTTTTTCAAATATAAGGGGGTGTTGAAGCTAGTGAAAATAATGCGAGCCTTTTTACATTTTGTAAATACATTATACATGGTGTTTAGGCACATTATGCATGGCCTATTGTTAATTTCAATCAAGTCCTAAACTTTTTTGTATTGACAATGCAATTAAGTTTGTTCGACCCACGATATTCATAATTGGCTATGTCGCATTAAAAGATAGCTATGACCGTATTAAATTGCAATTTTCAATTTAAGTTTAAGATTTGACAATGTTTGTATATATGTGGCGAGCAGATTTCACCCTATTTCCCTACAAATTTGCCAAAAAGATGTTGTTCATTGGATTTGTCGAAGGGGAACTGTGAATAATTACTTTTGTTTTGTTGAAAGATTAATGATTTTTTCCTCCATATCTCTTCAAATAATTGATTGATGAATTTTTTTTTAGGAAAAATTCCAAATAAGGGCCTAAAGTAAATTTTGTTTCAAAAGCCTGAAGTGGACATGGAGTCTCAAAAAAGGCCTGGCTTAAATGGTATTTTTGTCATTTCCCCTTTTTGATTTTTTTTGAATTTTTCTTTATTTTTTCCTTTTCTTTTTTTAAGAATTAAAAAATAAATTGAAAAGAAAAAGGAACAAACACAGGCGGGAGGGCTCTCCCACCTGCCTTCGCTGACGCAAAGCGGCCTATGTGTGTAATTTTTTTAATTCTTAAAAAAAGGAAAAGACAAAAAAAAAACAAAAAGTGAAATGACAAAAATACCCTTGAGACTAAGCCTTTCTCGAGGCTTCATTGTCTCTTTAGACCCTTATTTAACACAAAACTTATTTTAGGCCTTTGTTTAAAATAAAATTCATTTTTAACCTTTATTTGTGAAAATAAATACACTTGAGACCATTATTTCGAATTTTTCCTTTTTGTTTTTCAGAAAAAGGCAACCTGCTTACGGTCGGCCAAATTAAACAAACATGCTAAGGCGGTTCAACTCAGCCGTGCTCGGCGGCGCGTGAAGAAATTTGAAGTGGCGCTCTTTTCATCGGTCACCCGGCAAGACCTTCGTCAAATTAGGCACAGGAGGCTCCCAAGACCTCGTCACGCTCCGATCTTGCACTCGATCCAACCCTACTTCGGTGATCTCAGTAAGTTCATCGCTCTCTTGTAGCTTCGCCAATTTCGTTTCTTTCTTCAAGAGATCAATCCTAGATATCGCCGAAGCCCCCCTTCGAATCTTAGTTTATGCTGGAGTTGGGTTCTCATTTGATACGCTTGCAACTCCAAACTATGGGCATTTGATTCGGGACCTGACGATATTCACGCACATTCAGCTATGGCGGATTGATTATGCTCCGGATTGCTCAGTCGACTGGTTCTGTTCCTGATTCGTATATGCAATTTGTTCCTCGAGGAGAAAGTAGAAAACATGGTATTGCTTGGAATTGTGTGTCTTAGCTTACACAATGTGAGCATAAGAGGCATGAACTGATGTTAAGGAGGCGTCTTTATCGATTGTGGAGTCAGCAGTTTGATCTTTTCGGATTCTTTTTTAATTTCAACTAAACTTGAAAGGTTCATGTTTGTTACCATGCTTTTATTGAGATGAGCTGAGAAGCAGAAAGCAGTTCTGGGTACGTTTCATTTGGCAGCGCTCTGTTTCGTGCTTCCCATTGCTGTGATTATTGTCCTTTAGAACTTCTGCACATATTGATTTGATTTGTAATGCTCTGTTTTCTGTATGAGAACTAACATTTCTATCCGCTTCTTTGTCCCCAACTCGCCTGCGTATGTTTTTCCTTTCAGGATGTGCTCGTCTAAGTTTTTTTTTTTCCTCCGATTTTGTCTAAGGTTTAATTAGTTGTACTTCACTCATTATCGGCAAATATGGGATCACAGGGCTTATGAGATTGATTTTGCAGATCCTGAATTTATTGCGTGATACTGCTGCTGAATAATGGATTTAAGCACACTAGATCGTGGGCAGATCACTGTGTTTGGATCTGCATTTTGTGTAATGCTTGCCATGCATTTCACGGTTCAGCTCCTCTCACAGCATCTCTTTTATTGGAAGAACCCCAAGGAACAAAAGGCCATAATCATTATCATTCTTATGGCACCTATATATGCGGTCGACTCTTTTATTGGCTTGTTGGATATACAAGGAAGCAAAGCATTTTTCATGTTCTTGGATGCGGTTAAGGAATGTTACGAAGCTCTGGTGAGTGCGGTTTGCTTGCAATTATGCATACTTTGCCATATGCCTTTTCCTTTATGACAAGTGTTACCTTTCTATTGCACAGGTGATTGCCAAGTTCATGGCTCTGATGTACAGTTACTTGAACATTTCCATCAGCAAAAACCTTGTACCTGATGGGATCAAGGGAAGGGAAATTCACCACTCCTTCCCAATGACACTTTTCCAGGTGTGGGGACGTTTTCTTCTTTTTCACTGTAGTTCAGCTAGTAAACCAGATAATAGGACATTTTTCTCTCTCTACGTTTTCAAAGCTGAGTGTGTGGCACACAACTTAATGCAGATAACCTGTACATAACCCGTTAACTGAGAATTGGTTGGAAAAGACATCTGGAGATTTTATACTCTCATCTTGCTGCTGAACAACCATCTTCTTGTGGTGATACATAGATATCAAGTATGAATTAAAGCGAGGATCTTTGACCTCTTTTTCTTGGGTCTCTTTTCAGCCTTCATTATTATATTTAGAAGGCAGAACATTCTTTGATATTTGTTTGAACTTTGTGACTGGAATAGTTGTCAACCAGTTTCAATCTTCTTCAAAATTCGTATATATGACATGATTATCTTTGAAATTGCAGCCTCGCACGGTTCGGTTAGACCATCATGTACTTAAGCTCCTCAAATACTGGACATGGCAATTTGTTGTCATCCGTCCTACGTGTTCCGTTTTAATGATTACACTTCAGGTTCTTGGGATATATCCCAGTTGGTTAAGTTGGACATTCACCATCATTCTCAACATTTCAGTTTCACTGGCCTTGTATTCCCTGGTGGTTTTCTATCATGTGTTTGATAAGGAGCTGGCACCACACAAGCCTCTTGCGAAATTCATGTGCATCAAGGGCATTGTCTTCTTCTGCTTTTGGCAGGTAAATCCTTATCCTCTTTCTTCTCCCACTTTATCCACTTGCCTAGATGTTTAACTGATTAATGTCATTTTGCTTTACTAAAGCTCTTTGATTGATCTCTTTAGACTTGGAAATGGGAACTGAAGAAGCTGCAATGACAATAGTATGTAGTTATGGATGGGACATAAACAGTAACTAACTTTGACGTTCTTGATGGAAACCTAAGATAGATGTCCTTGAAACATCTCTTTCTCCCTGAGTCGTCATTCTAAGAGCATAAGTAATTTTGCCCCATGGTTCTGGTTTTTGTGCTGTATGGCTCTGAGAATTGATGCCTCAGCTTATATTTCACAACATAGCATAAGGAATCTCCACCCTGAGATTTCACCCCGGATATTTCTTTCCCTCCCTCTCTATAAATTAAAAGCTCATTCCGTCTATTCCATGTGAGCAACCTTTAATCCTGTTTACGAGAAAGTGGCACTTGTTTGTCATTGGCATTGTATCATTTCTTGCAGGGAGTGGTGCTTGAAATACTAGCTGCAGTTGGAATCCTTAAATCACATCATTTCTGGCTGGATGTAGAGCACATTGAAGAAGCTATACAGAATGTCTTGGTTTGTATGGAGATGGTTGTGTTCTCTGTACTCCAGCAGTATGCGTACCATGTTGCACCTTACAGTGGGGAGGCTGAATCCAAGATGAAGCTAAAGAAGTATGACTGATGTGAATGGACCCTGAATTTCATAAGACATCATACATGAACAATGTACTCACCAGGGAAATATTTTCAAAGGTATTTTCTGGATGCAGAGAGAGATAGGTGCATCGTTTGTCAGTGGTTAATGTTCTTTCTACATGCCTTTGCTCTTTTCAGTACTTTAATTTTGGACTTTTAGTTCTTGATGTACAGAGATAGACATACATGCATTAGTGATTGCTCAAATCTCGGTAGTCTGAGATGTAGGGATGTACTAGACTAGCATTGTTCCGTTTCATGCATATCCATTTTCTTCCCTGCTGCGATCTATTGCAAGCAGCTTGCTCGAAATGTCTTTGCTATGCACTTTCTTCTGCTTAAGACACTTTTCGACTTGTCCAACAGTTAGGAAAATGCATGTCATTGTTTTATGCACCTGAAAGAAATGACAATAACACTAGCTGTTGCAAGTGCACCACGTCGAAAAGTGTTTTAAGCACATACTATATTGGGTAAGACGAACTTTGACACACAGCTAAAGTGTTTTAAGCACAAACTATATAGAGTAAGACAAGCTTCTATATGTTACTAGGGATGATATATTGCAACCTGGCTTACACTGTTTGAACCACGTACAAGCGTCAGCATAATAGCTAGGCCAGAAAGAGCCTGCCATTGGTTGTCACGAAAGGCATTTAGGAGTTGTGCACGGCAAAAATAAGCCAGTTCATACCTCAGAGACCTATTTACTATCGCAAAATGTGTAGCTAAATGGTTCGCCTGAATGTGATCACAATGTCCTTGCCGAGGTCGTTGGAGAAGTGTGCAAAATCCTCATTGCTAAAGCTGTGATCTGAGATGATTCTACAGTCACGCAAAATTTGTACATCATCGGCCGTGCGAATGGGGCATCCCATGAAAGCAGCATAGGTGATTATGTACCCAGTCACTTTGCCATAACTCTGTTCAAAAGCCACCATATTATGGAGGACGCTATTGGAAAGATCTTCAATTGATATATTTGGAATTCCTATGGTTGAGTTTGCTGCCAAATGTGATCCCAGGAAGGTCCTAGCTTGCCTCGGCTTGAATCCAATTCCCGTTCAATTGACCTTCGAAACAGATTTGATATAAGCATAATATGTTGTCTACTTGATTATTGATATGGTGCTCCAAATACATTAAGGTAAGATGAAATGTATCCTTCAGGAACATTTCATTGCCTTGAACAAGTCTTCGCAAACAAATTAAGGTACCTGATTGTCCAGTCGTTCAAGGTCCTGCGCAGTAGAAACAATCATGAATGAATTCATCAATGGGATCTTGTCGAGCTGCATGCATTTTGCAAATTGACGGAAGACCTCAACAATGAAGCATCCTTTGAGAACCATCATTTCCACGACATCAAATCTGCTGAACTTGTCAGTGCTGTCCTGAGTATTATTGCTGGATCATTTCCTCGTGGTGCCACTACGTCGATGAGGTTTTTGAGGGAGAGATGCTGTTTGGTTTAATTCGGCCCTGAAGCATCTGCAACTGCGATTCTCGATGGTGGTTACCGGCCAATAGAGACAAGTTGAGGCCGGCATGGTCAACAAGTCTTTGACAAGTCCCTCAGAACTCTGAAGGTGGTACATTTTCTTTCGTCTGCTGATTTCAACTCTGCCTCAATATCCTGTGACATAGAAAGCTATAAGTTCTGCCTCATGAGCTCGATCCCATGCTTGTCAGCGGTTGCTTGAAGACCTCCTCGACCATTGTCCATTCCTGAGTATAGATTGTGGAATCCACGTGAATTTCTTGTTGGAATTCATTTTCTTGCTTGCTTCTTGTGCTTGTGGGTTTGCTGGATATCAAGATAGAAAGGTAAAGTGGTTATACATATATATATGCTGGTCAGCATAGTTATGTTGCTAGAGACACTCACCTGTTTGAAATTGTGTTTTTACAGTCTAATTGCTGGAACCGTGCAATGGGAGTTATGAATGCTCATGGTATCTATTAAGGAGTAATGACATGATTCTGAAGCATTACTTAATGTATTTTCGGAACTCAAACATGAATTCGTCAATCTCATTTGCATTTAACCTTGGTGCCTGAACTCATTTGCTTACTGAAGGTTTCGCGATGCAATGATCTCTTGATTTGCTCTTTTATATCACGAGTCTGGCGCTCAAAGATCTCTTTATTGCTTAAAAGAAATGGTTGATGCCTAGTCCTTTCAATCGGCAGTATCACTGACTTATGCTTAACACTTTGTTATGATGACGGGATCTTGGTCTGGCAATGTTAACACAACATGTCCAGATATTGAGAGACC
>JAGVVM010005743.1:0-27919 GCA_019149425.1 Psidium friedrichsthalianum | reverse complement strand
AATCTAAAAAGTGAGACCCCATGGGGACCACTTGGTCCTTAGCTTTTGCCTTTTTATCCTCGTCCTATTTGCTTGTACATTGCTTGGATTACCCATGCTTTGTCTTATATGATTTGTCCTTATGGGACTCTCTTGTTTCCTCAGTTTTATAGGACTCCAGTATGCCCTCATCATTATTAGAACAGCCCCTAGGATGACTCTTAGGCTAACTAGGGATTGTGTAGAGATCATGCTTGCGATGGCGTACGCCATATGCCTAGTTATGTACTTGGCAATGCTAACCATGTGCTGGTCATGCGCTTAGCCATGTTTGCTATGCACCAAGCATGCGTTAGATTATGCTTTGGTTGTGTGCGCCTAGCCTTCTTAGGATCATGCTCGATCGACGCAGGTCTCTTGTTGGCGTGATGCATTGTTTACGCCCTAGCCACATAGTATGGTTCGTGGCATGTAGACTAGGTTCAAGCATGTATCATGACCTATTATTGTATGGGATTTTTGTGCCATGATATTCTCCCCCACTCAACTGAGCGACGCTCCTTGGCGCTATCTCCTCAGGGTCATTTGCTTGCTTGCTATAATCCTTCGCTGTGGTCAGTGAGTCCCTCAAACTACTTGTTCTTCCACCTCTTAACTTAGCAGTTGCACGATGCCACAAACCTCAGAACAATCCATAAGTAATGCTTTATATGGTTAGCTATTCTCATGTTGATCAATGAGCTCTCCATTTTTAGGAGTAGCCATGTTCTGCTAGCATTTCACACTTAGTGTAGGATCGCCCCAATTCCACCTTTGTTTTTCCGCCAAGTTTATTTTTTCTTATTTTTTTTTATTATTTTGGTTTTGACTCGAGCCCATGAGCATGACTCAATAAGTTGGCCATATTCACATAACCCCAGTCCTAGGTCCCATAGTCCACTGAAGTTATCAGACGGAATTGAATGTACTGGCCAACTCTAGCTTGTAAGAGAGCTGGGAACCTATGCCGAGAGGAGCTATTTCCATTATGCAGGTCCTTTTCAACCTCATAACAAGGTACCATGAATACTGGCCAGCCTAATTGTCCAAGCATAAATGTCATCTTTCAGACAAAGAAATTATGGTTGCATTCTGATCAACAAAGAAGATAGCTATTCACATGAATCTCATGATGTTTTTAGATTAGAAATGATCAGTTACTGCGTTGGTAATAATATTCCATAGATCATACGCACATCTCATTTGCCTCTCAAACATTAGTATGTATTCATATGGAGAGAAGAGTTGGAAAAATAAAATGATCAATGCAGACTAACCATCAAAATAGAACACCAAGCATATAAAGCTTTTCTGTACATGCTTTCAAACCGTACCAGGCTTTTTGCCCCACATCAACACTAACAATAAATTATATATTAAAACTAAAAGTCAATGAGCTCTCTACCTGTTTTGGGAACTTTTTTGGCAGAGACTTTTACCATAGTTATTGCCTATCAGATATGCATTTGCAGATTTAAGAGGTCGCCCCCCCTTGCTGATTACACCAGTTCTGATGTTGATTTTCGTCTTTAACAGCAACAGAAAACCACTGTGCGCATACTTTCCATGCTTTCAGGACTATGAGCACCGTCCAAATAAAACACCAATTCTCTGAACTTTTAGAGCTTAATAGCCGATCCGGACAGGAGTCTGAGCTCGCCCTTGCAAACTGGCTGATGTCAGCCCTTTAATGAACTGCTCAGGCAGATTGCTCTAGCAAAAAAACATACATTAAAGAGGAAGGTAATCATATACCGCACAAATGAATTCAGGATTATGCTTACCATCTGTTTGCAGACAGGTTATGTCCTGATTACCTGTCCCTGTGAAGCCAAGTAGAGCATAGAGCAACAGCAAGACCAGCATTAAGGAAATTGATGCTCGCCCACTAGCCCAAGTTTCAGACCCTTAAGAAGGTTGGCATCCAGTGGCGTGCCACTTGAAGATTCACCTATATGCAGAATAATTATGTTGTCAATCAACTATATGTTCACATCTCGAATTATGTTATTGAAATACAATCAATTGTTTCCACGAAAAAAACATTAAGTATCCATATTATTTCAAAAGAAAAACAAGACAAAGCTTGGGAAATAGACACCCCCGAGTTTTACAATTCATTTCCTGCCACAGAAACTCCGTATGTTTAATAGAAAAGAAGTTTCAGAGGAAAAGATTATGACTTGCAGAAAGTCAATCCATCTGTTTAGGAAGTAATCTACTTCACGCATGTTATAATTCTTGGTAACAGACCAGTGAAGTAAGAGCATCTTACATCCAACTGGGAAGCTCTCTCTTCAAGCACCTGCATAGCTTCATCAGGTTGAGGCACAGTAAATGCTGGCACTCCTCGCTGGGCCACATGAAATTAGACTATATAAGCCAAATGGATCTCGAAGAAGAACAATATGCTGATAGGGTGCTAATTATATGCTTCAGCAACAAGTGCTGAAAAACACCTTGAGGATACCAGCCTTTTCCCCAGCAATTTCTCCCAGGGTATTTCCTGTGCAACATAAGAGATAACAATGATGAGTATTCAAAGTGGAACCAGCATTATATCTTTACACTGAAACCGTGTGATCAGAAGCCAGGACTATCCCATAAGCTATACTTCAACACAATATGCAATATCCGTAGACATGATGATTAGATGCCTCAGATGAAAATTGAAACGCAAGACATGATGCAGATTGGTCAAGATCCTTGTCAACCTTCAGAAACTACAATCTAAACTTGCCAAAAGATGTGTGAAACTTCCTAATGAGGTTCAAGGTTTGACACACCATGTCATTTCTTAAACTCGTCAATTATAAGGAAAGTTAGAAAAATTAACAGGTTACCAAGTAACACGAAAATGTCCCATCAAGCAGCAGTAGTTTACAGATAAAAAGTACGAAAGTTGACATTCAACAGGAAACTTGATGGAGCCCTTCAATAACGTGCACATTGTGGAAAGCAGGCTTCTCGCGGAAAGCAGGCTTCTTGCTTACTGAAACTCATAGTATTGCTCAAGCAACCTGCAGGTCGACTCCAAGCTGGTATAGAATAAATTCATCTATTTGGTACCTAGACATCTAACCAGCGAAATATGGGCCAGTAAGGGACCATTCATTCTATAGGACACTGTTTGTGGGTTTACACTACTCAAGCACAATATCATGAAGTGATTCATGGCAGATGCTTAATTAACCATACAAAAAAAATGAGGAATTGAAGTCTAACCAAGAATTTCCATGTGGTCAAACCCGAGAGAAGATAGAACGCAAACTATTGGTGCCTCAACCTGCAAAGTGGATGCATGCATAATCAGTTTACAGGCAGCTTACTAAGTTAAGTCCTAGTTGTCACTTTTGTATAAGCCATTCCAAGGTGGAGTGCATCTCAAAACTACTCCTTGTGCAAACAATTGAGCACATACACCACGTTTGTTGCATCAATTTGCCTCCTAAACCAACCTCTAAGATGGCAACATCACCTGTAAAACGAAGACATAATGGAAAAGGGAATAAGCTACAAATATTCAAAGAGAGACAAAGAAACACCTAGTAAGAATCCAAGTGTTTATCGAACTAACTTGCTCTGCCGCAAATATCTTAAAGGCAAGTAAGGCAAGGAAGCGAAAATAAGTAGGCATCGGTACATCCTCACTAGCTTTTTCCTGCATACAGAATCGAGTCATCCAAAGCAGACCTAGAGAAATATAATCGGAAAACACTGGCCTGGTTGCAGTAGTCTCAATCGGACACCACCGCAGCAGACATACAGTCAATGGCATGACAATGGCATGCGCGAATACCTTTAGTCTATCATAGCACCACCAGAAGTATGCCAAAAATTTCTCTTCGCAAATGTCCTCACTGAAGCAAAAACCATGAGAAGGAAAATTACTGAAGTTGATCATGCAAGATACACCCAAAAGGCCTGATAGAAATTATCCATCCATCTATTCAGTTGCTCTTTAAACAAAACCAACCAAGGAAAGCTAAAGGATGTTGTGGAAAGTCTATCCAAGAAAGTGAAACTCACCCATCCAAACGAAATCTTTCACGCACATCGATGAGGTGAGGTGATGTGAAAAGTCCAGTTCGGAACCCACAATTACGGAGTATCGATTCTGTAAAAGTGCATGTGGATCCCTTTTCCGGTCCAACAGCAAAAAGTTAATCAGCACGAAGAAATTTCACTGAATTTATGAATTACTATGCTGGAAGACTCAAAAGTCCTAGTACGATACAACTACATTATGACTTACTAATTACATTATGACTTAATACTGGCCAAGAGCAAGCTTATGCAAAGTATAAACACATCCCACACAAATGGGTCTCCGGAACCTGCATAATTTAAAGATACACTCCATCCAATAAATTACAATGAAACTCCACAAATTAAGATGTCGGAGAATAATGAGTAGACAGTTTGATAGAATGCCTGCTTTTGCATCAACTAATTTTCATGGAAAAAGACAACTAAAAGTCACGGTAAAAATAATTTCTTCCCAAAAGTCATTTATTCAGGATTTTTAGGAATAGTCCATGTTGACTTTCTACACTGTTCAAAAAGAAACTTTAAGCAGAAAATGAATAAAGCCCTGCTGAAGCTCTCTGATTAAATGATGGAACAAGTGAGAACCCAAATATCACTAAGCAGTCCGCTTTAAGTTAGCAAGCTGAAACCCAATACCGATGCCCGAAAGCAAAGAAGCATTAGGCAGCTTAAGGAAGTAGAATAGATACCAATGCACTCATAAGCTGACAGCAGCAGTTCAGAATGAGGTTCCCTTATAATTGAAAGCACTGAATCTAGAAAATCAAAATGGAATACAAAGAGAGACGGCATCATCACTAAATTGATCTTATCAATGCCTGTAGACACTTAGCTGCTTGGAGCATTGCACCCGGAAAGCAGAGCGTCATCGAACATAACTACATCCAAACCCATAACAATGAGATAGACTTCGTCTCGCGAATCAAGCAAATGCCTAGTACCTTGCCCTTGGTGCCAGCCACATGGATAACCTTCATCTGCGGGATTTGCTGATCTAAATCCAACACCTAAAATCCGAAAACCGAGAACAAATACCCAAAAAAAAAAAAGGAAAAGAAAACAAATGAAGTAGTCCTCGCTCGCTTATCAAACCAAACAGAGAAAACCAGCCACGAGAGCTCCACAAGAAAGATCACCTTCAGATAATCGAAAAGCAAATCGAACCGGTCGCCCTTGTTGCTCTTGTCGGCGCGACTGCGCTTGGTGATCAGAGAAGACAGGGCCTCCATCGCCTCATCGTACGGAGAAGCCGCAGGCCTCGCCGAGCCGCTCTCACCTGCGATACACAAATCGTCAAGCGACCACCAACCAGAGCAACTCGAATTCACAAATCCAGAAAACGACTCGTCGCGCCGAACGGAAAGCCCCAAATGGGGGGGAATACCTTCCGCCATACTTTCCCCTCCTTCGCGCCCGCTCTTCGGGACCTGAACACAGTCAGCAGCGAAGAGTGAAGCTTCGTTCATGGTGATGACATTCGAGGTATCCACAACACAAATGCAGATTGGAGAGATAGGTTTGCAAGGACGCACAAAGAGGGAGGAGAGAGAGAGATAGAGAAAGGGTACCGACGTCGAAACGGCGGCGAGCGACGGAGAGATTCGGAGAGGCTGAGGAACTAATGAACATGAACGGGTGGCGAATATGGCGAAGGAGTGGGTGGAGGTTGGCGGATGACCGATGCTAGGAGGAGGCTGACAGCGACCGGAGACTGAGGAACCAAACATTAATTTTCAATTCAAATGTCCCAAAAATGTTATCCCTGTAAAAATTAAATAAAAGTTTCTACAGATCCACGTGAAACGTGCTTTTTTTTTTTTTCTCTTTTATTGGTCAATGAAAACAAGCTGTTTAAGTAGCACCGAAATCCGATTTCTTTTTTTTTTAGGTAGCACCTTCTACGAGTATTGATGCTCACACGCGAACACGTATTTAAAAAAAAGAATAAAAAATTTTGGACATATTGAAACATGTTATAAATTAAAAATATTTTTTATAAATTAACAAATTATTATGTATGCATCAAAATATCAACTAGAGTTTCTTCCCGTTCTAACAGAATTCACGATTATGATTTTTTGCGTTAGGCGGATATATTAATTTTAGAGTAATTTGATATATAGTTTAAGTATATGTATTTTTAATTTTGACCCTTAATTTATTAAAGATATTTAAAATTGACTATGCAAGTGTCGAAATGACGTATTAAGATGCTAGACTGATATGTCACTGTTCGGAGCACTGGTCACATGACAGTTGTTTGTCGTGGAGTATCGAACAAGTATCGATGTCCGACACGGTACCGAGGGCCCTAAAGAGCGTTCATGTTTCCTGGCATGTAGTAGCTCTAGAAAACTTAGGAATACATCTTCTGCTTATTCTCGCTTTTTAGTGAGGATCAATTGGAACACGGCAACATTATATTTCACTTCGATCCAAAAAAAAGCATATATCAAATTTCACGTGCGTGGCGCATGCTCCCGATGCTAGTGTTGTCATCCAGCTGAGAAATCCTGACTAAATAAATAGGAATTGTACAGGCTAATGCCGCAGTCAATAGAGAAACTAAAAAGTACCTAAGCCTGCTTAGAAGATCTACTTTCGACCCCCCCACCCCTAAAAAAAAAATAGAAAACTACTTTCCACCAACCAAAAAAAAATTTAAAAAAAGCTGCTAACATAATCTCCATTTGTCCCTAAAAAAATGAGTGCTTGATCACATTTTTGTCTAAACAATCATGAATAGTGAAAATATTTTTATTTTATTTATTTTTTAAAATGATATAGATATTTTTTAAAATATTTTTTTTAAATACAAATAGAGCCATAAAAGCAGCATGATGATTTTTTTTTTTCCTAATTCTATCCTATTCTCTTCTATTATATAAGAAGCATAATGAGTTCGCATATTATCGAGTTCTCATCCATGTTGACAATTCTTTGTCTAATAATAGCAAGTTTTCCTAATTAGGTGTTTCTAACAAGTTTCGCATTCATATTATCAGGGAGGGCAAGTTGTCAATGCATATTAGTAAATTATCATCAGTTATGCTTTAAATTTAGAAGAGCATGATATGATACCCGCTTAAAACAAGAGTTAGCAATTTACATGTGTGCTGATAGGCAAGGAGAAATGTGTTTATGTGTCTAAAATTTGTAAAGAAAATGGATCTAATGCACTAAAAAATCTACAACTTTAGCATCAGTCCCATTTTCACTCTAATTTTTTTTTTATAAAAAACCTCCAACTTTATATTCAGTCTCATTCTCCCCCAAAATTTTTGTTGTCTCATAAAAAATCATCAACTTTAAGTTCAGTTTCAATTATACACTTATATTATTTTTTGTCCCCATAAAAATCATTTAAGTTTTACTTGATCCCAAATTTGCCTACATTAACCTTCTGTCCAAAATCACCCTTAGCGATCTTATGTGATATTTCCACTTCATTGCTATAGTTTTTCCCCAAGTTTCATATCCAATAAATACAACTTTAGCATCAATCCCAATTTTACTCTAAATTTTTTTTATAAAAAAACCCCCAACGTTTATGTTCAATCTTAATTCTCCCTAAACTTTTTTTTGTCTCATAAAAAATCATCAACTTTATGTCTATTTTTCAATTCTACCCTCAATTATCTTTTGTCCCATGAAAATCATTAAGTTTTACTTGATCCCAAATTTGCCCACATTAACCTTCTGTCCCAAATCACCCTTAGTGATGTTACATGATATTTCCACTTCATTGCTATAGTTTTTCCCCAAAATTTCATGTCCAGTAAATACAACTTTAGCATCAATTCCAATTTCACTCCATTTTTTTTTATAAAAAACCTCCAACTTTATGTTCAATCTTAATTCTCCCCTAAACTCCTTTTTAATCTCACAAAAAATCATCAACTTTAAGTACAGTTTCAATGCTATCCTCAATTATTTTGTATTCCATAAAAATCATTAAGTTTTACTTGATCCCAAAATTTCCCACATTAACCTTTTGTCCAAAATTGCATTTTAGTAATCTTACACGATATGTCCACTTCATTGCTATAGTTTTTCCCCACAATTTCGTGTCCAATAAAATACAACTTTAGCATCAATTCCAATTTCACTCTAATTTTTTCTAAAAAAAAAACTCCAACTTTATGTTAATCTTAATTCTCCCATAAACTCTTTTTTTAATCTTACAAAAAAATCATCAACTTTAAGTCCAATTTCAATTCTATCCTCAATTATTTTTAGTCCCATAAAAATCATTAAGTTTTACTTGATCCCAAATTTTACCCCACATTAACTTTTGTCCAAAACCGCCTTTAGTGACTTAAAGTGATATTTCCACTTCATTGCTATAGTTTTCCCCAAATTCATTTCCAATAAAATGTCTTTTGGAGATGAATCTCAATATTAGGCCAAAAAACGTATTTTTTAGATTTGAAATTTAAGTAAAAATCTAGAGCAATTTGGATAGCTTTCTTCAATTAATCCTTTCTCACAGAGAGTCTTCCTTGAATTTTTGCGCTCGATCTTCAATATCTCATGCTCGAGAGCGTTCCATATCTTGCGGTAAGAAAAGGCTCACATCTTGTTGGACACTTTAACCTTGGCTCGGACGCTAGAATAACTAATGACTCGAGAGTTTTTCATCTCTTGGTTGTTGACGAAAAATTTTGGACAAAGGACTAAGAGGGGATAGATTTTGTGACTCGAGTGAAACTTGGTGGTTTTCATGGGATCGATAAACTTTTTTAGGATAACATCAAACTAGACGGTAGAATTGAGACATGACCTAAAGTTCGGGATTACTCATGACAAAAAAAGGGAAGAATTGAGTTTAGACATAAAGTTTTAGGGTATGAAAAATTATCCTAAAAGTCTTAAACCCGTTGCACTTTTGTCAGTTTACTCATAAATCTTTTAATTTAGTTAATTGAGTTGTAAAATTTTTAACACATCGTCAATGGAGTCTATTGGGCCAATTTTGATCGAAAATCACTAACATGGACGCTAGCCGTCCAACATGAAAATTAGGCCTAGTCCAAATTTTGTATGCGGGCGCAATGGTCTAGGTGAGGACTAGCGAGGGCCGCGACTCTCGCCAGTCGTAGAAGGGGGAAAAAAAAGACAATAAAAGAACAAGAGGAAAAAGAAAATAATTTTTTTTGAAAAAATTATTAAAAATCGTCCGCATCATCGCTGGCCGTATCATGTAAAGTATGAAAATGCTTAGGACTCAACTGGTAAAGTGTGAAAATGCTTAGGACTTAATTGATAAAATTGAAAGATTTATGACTGAATTGGCAAAAGTGCAGTAGGTTTAGAAAATTTTGTACAATTTTTTCTTAAGATTTTTGGCATTATTTTGCTTATAACAAGCCTATTTGGGGCAACATTAGAATCCTAGAAAACATTGAGAAATTACACACCGGTTTTTTCCACTAATAAAAATTGATAGAATTAATGGAAGCATCCAATTACACTTTTATATAAGCTTGAGGATTCGATCATATTTTTGGTATATATTTTGGAACTTTTGATCTACATATCTCATGTTATAAAAAAGAGAAGCATGCAACAACTTTCCAATAAAATCAACAAAGTCCATACAAAAGAAGTGCATTTTAGATGAAAATATTGTTCAAGCATAACAAACTCTCAATTCTCAATGGTGACTTCATAATTAAACACGCGAATTTTGAACTTTGAAACTACAGCAGATCTGTAAACGTTCTGGATATGATTATGACCAGTGTTAGGCAGATAAAATCATTTACTATTTGTGTCGATAAGTGTTAACATGAGTGTCATAATCTCAATTCTCTACGTGAAATTGGTCAATTTCAATCATTTGGACCTGTGTTTTTAACCCACACTTTTTCAAAGTAAAAATTTTCGTGGGGACTAGAAAATTAAATAAGGACTTCTTTTCTGACCCAAAGAAATAGACGGGTGGATGTTAACTCCACTCTCTCTGCGCGTATCTGATCGTGTGCCGTCTGAGCCAAAGCTGATACACCACCATGTGGAACGCATCCAACGGCTGAGGCGACTGGTTCCACGCGAAGTGCCTGCTCGCGGCCACACACGATCCCCTCATCCGCCCCACGCGCTCCCTCGTCAACCCCCTCAGGGCGCGCTTCACTCCCTCCGCTCCGCCGCCGCTCCCCACGAACACCGCCATCTCCTGCCACCTCAGCACGTCGGTCAACGGCAGGTCCTGGATGGGACGGTCCGTGATCACCGCCGGCACGCACCCGAACCGCATCGCGTCCCCGATCCTGACACGTCACCTCCGTAGTCAAACAAGCAGAACTCGCTCGTCGCGAGCCGGCGCTCGAAGGTCTCCCGATCCGACGGCTCGGGCTCGATCAGGAAGTCCCGATCTCCGGCTAACCGGCGGGCCAGGCCGGGGTCCTTGATCGCGCCGAGCCTCGCGTACGCCAGGTGCTCGGCCGACCTTTTCGACGGCGGCGCGCGAGGCTCGCCCTCGCCGGCGGGGATAGCGCCCGCCGGAGGCAAGGCCACGTCCTTGTGGGGGACGAACCTGCCGTCCGACGCCGGGAAGCACGACATCTGGACGGAGTTCTTCTTCAGCTCCACGAGGTTCCGGTCCGACCCGAATCCGATCCCGTCGCAGGAGGCGTAGAAGTGATCGGCCCCGAGGGTGCGATTCCAGTAGGGGAGGTCCGCGCGGAGTTCCCGGACGACGCGCGCTATCGAGCGCTCGGAGAGGCCGCCGTCAAAGGGGACGAAGAAGAGGTGGGCCTCGCTAGGTTTCTCGGTGACGAAGGGGCTGCCGAGGAGGGAAGCGAGGAATCGCGATTCGGCTTCGGATTTGAACTTGTAGGTCCTGCGGGCGTCGTAGACGAAGATCCTGAAGTTCCCGAGCATGTCGTCGTAGTCGGCGGCGAAAATTGCGGGCGATAGGTACGGCGGCGGTGGCGGCGGAGTGGAGCGTACGGACAGCGGACTGAGGAGAGATAGTAGGAGGAGAAGGAAAGAGGGGTCGGCGACGAGCATTTTCGCGGGAGGCGGAGGAGGGAGAGGTTGAGCAATTTGCGTTGGATCGAAGCAGGACTTTGACGGAGGAAGAATAGGACGAAGTTCTTGGCGTTTTGTGTGGTCGGACAAAACTAGCGACAGCCGGCGGCGAGCATTGACAAGCAGAAATTCGGGTTTGGATCCGATGCGGCTCGTCCGGATCTATGTTTCCGATAATTGAAAAACACTGCCGTCCGATCTTTTGGTCCTTTCCTAACCTTTCAAAAAAAGAAATATATTTTGACCAAAATAAATAAATAAAGATATACTTAAATATTCAAAACCACTCTTTGTAGTTAAAAAATCGACTTTCTTAATAATAAAATCAATATTAGAGATTGCATAGGTGTTAATGCATTTTTTTAACGAAAATCGGCTCATACACAATAATAAATGTGAGGCTTCATAAAGCTTGGCTCGTAAATTCCTAAGGGCCTGCATGGTAACCATTCTGTTTCGAAAAACTGATTTTGATTAAAATGACTTTTCTGATTCTGTTCTTGAATGAGTTTTAAAGAACCAGAAACGCGTTTGATAACTGCATAAAATTTCTGTTTCGAAAAACTGTTACTCTTCCTAATTTTTTTTTCATTTAAGTCAAATAATTATGTAGTTACTTTGTAAAATTTTATCCTAAATTGAAGACTAATTTCCAATGCACACTAAAATTATTTAAAATACATTTTTTTAGCATGTCGTAATAAATAAAATACAAATTTTAATACATGACGTTTGAAATTCGATTAAAGCATGGGACACGTTCCCATATTAAGGACTCATTTTTTTGCTTTAAATGTTGTGTTGTCTAAATACATACAAACATATCAGTCGAATAATCAAATTATCCATTGAAAAAAAAAAATCAAATTATCCTCCTTGATTCGAAGTACAAGCCCTTCACTATCATTTTGCAACTTCTATCCTAAATCCAAGTCGGTGTTTGGCTCCAGTTCCACGTGCAGATGGTCACATTTTGTGACGCACGGTTACGAGTATATATATTACCATCCACACGTTAGATGCTCTCATCTTCTATGACATTTTTTGTAGAAGAGTGATATCTATGAAATCTAAGAAATTTAGGTCCAAAATTATGAAAATGAGATCAAACTAGTCTAATCTAAGCTTCTTTTATTTTTAGGAATTTTCTAAAAATTTTTTGTGATTTTTTAAAAAATTTCAAATTTTTTCGAAATTTTTTATTTTTATTTTTATTAGGTTGAGGAAAAAGTGACGAGAGAACTGAAAGAGAAAAGCGAGAGATGTGAGACTTCATTCTGTTTTGTGATTCTCAAAAGTGATTATTCTTTCAGAACCAACTTTTTTTTGTTCTGGATTTTGCTCTAAAAGTGATTCTGATTCTTTAAAGCTAACTCTTGGAACAGAATCAAAATCAGAATTATTTGGGTTATCAAACATGATTCTCATTCTTTACTATTCCAGGGAACAGAATCAGAGAATCAGAATGGTTACCATGCAGGCCCTAAAAGGCCAACCAACAAATAAACCGGCTTATTAGACACTTCGCTTGTCTATGCATGTTCTATGCATGATGTTTCTTTACCTCAACTCATCCTATACTTGTGCACATCTCTTAGAGGTGGAATAGCATCTAACGAAAATGGTCTAAGATAAACGATGAGCTTTTTCAGTAATATGAGATTATTTTTAAAAAATGATTATGAAATTCAAATGGCAACTTAACCGCTTTGTTATATTTATCTTTTAGATAAAGAGAGGGAGAAAAGGTCTTTTGAGCAAAGTAAGATTATCCATTCGAAGAATTAAAGTGTAGGAGAAATACATCTAATTGCAATTTAACTTAGCAAGGGAAAAAATAGTAGGTCTGGGAAAACTAAGCTAGATTTTGGTGAAGTACGAGTACTTAAAGCGTTCGAGATTCAATATACTTTTTAATTAGTAAGATCCACCTTGACAGAACGTGGGTGTCTCGTGAAATTTATATGTGGAAGTTTGAAATTGAAATAGAACTCTCGTGAACATGCAAGTGCTAGAGATCACTTGCGCATGCTCGTGAATTTGGCCTTTGAAACCGAGCTCGTTTATTATTTTGAAATAAAATTGACTTAAATGATCGAATTAAGTAAAAAAAAAACCACTTTTATTTAGAAAGCATGGAATGCACCACTTAGTTCATCCAGTGAAAGAATTTAATCGATGTAGCGAATCTTGCTGAATATATTCATATAACTTCCCGATGAGGTTCTTTTTCCTACATTGGTAAGAGATTAATAAAATTAACTACCAAATTTTAATTATCATCGGACAACTTTGTAATTTTATTTTCCGCACTTAAAATCACCAGTAGCTAAAATTCAATAATTAAGCTTTTAGCACTAAGGTGTGTTTAACAGTCATCTAAGTGTTAAAATCAAAATTTCAGCACTTTTTGTCATTTAGTGCTTTTTTTTTTGCCCAAATTTAGTGCGTTTGATAAGCACTTAAAAAAATCATTGAATGCAATAAGTAGGAAAGGCTTATTGAGTAAAAAAATATATAACAGAAGTAAAATCTTACCAATTACCTTTCTCTACTTAATAGAGTGGTAGGGTTTAGCAACATATTTAGCAAGATTATAATTGTCATCAATTACATTTTTTACTCAATGAATTAGATAACCCTTGGTTGCTTTATTGCCTTGATTGATTTTGTGAGTCAATATCAGTCACGGTGGTCAAGCAAACACTTGATTGGATTATTAACCAGGCCTTTGGTTTCCATTCCTAGTTTTAAAATTTAGGCGGCGTTTGGTCATCCGAATTTCTAGTTAGGATAGGATTAGATAAGATGAGATAATAAATCTTTGTCATATCCGATTTTTTTGTGAACTACGGATTTAAAGTCGAATATTTTTATATCATATCTAGAGCCGTCAATATGGGTCAAAGACCCATATTTGACCCATATTTTATATAAAATAGGTCTTATATGGGTCATTAACATTTAAAGGACTCACTAAAAATGGGTCCAAAAGGTTGAAGTGAAATTAAATGGGTCAAAACTGGGCCACGCATGAAACCCATTTTCGACCCATATTGGACCCATTTTCGACCCATAACTCTCATAAATTACAAATGGACCTAGGGCCTTTCCGTTTGTTTCACGGAAAATGTGATACTTTCGGAAATCATTTTTCAGGAAGTCATTTTGCAAGAAAATAATAATATTTTCCGATGTTTGATTAATACTTAAAAATAAACTGGAAAACAATTTTCGGAGTTTGTTATGGAATTGATTTTCGGGGACCGATTGGCCGCGGCGGCGATGGCAACGGGTGGCCGGCCGCGGAGACCGGCGGCTGGCCGCGGGGACCGGCGCGGCGACCTGCGGCCGTCCGCGGCGACCGGCGTAGGCGACCTGCGGCCGTCCGCGGCGACCGGCGCAGGCGACCGCAGGTCCGGCGGCGGAGGCCGGCCGCGGAAACCGGCCGTGGTGATCGGCCGAGGCGACCTGAGGCCGGCCGCGGCGACCGGCGGTCGGCGCCAGTGATTGACCCACGACCGTGTCCGGCAGCAGCAACCATCGGTGGCGACCCGTCGCCGCCGACTGCCGTTGCTCGCCGTGGCCGAGGAAAAATGAAAGAAAAAATAAAAGCAAAATAAAATAGATTAAATGAGTTATATAATTTTTCTTAGAATATTAGTGTGATTTGGCAATATGGGTCAAAATGGGTCAGGTCGGGTATGGGTTGGTTGCGGGTTGGATCGGGTATGGGTCATTGAATATAGGTCAAAATGGGTTAGACGGGTCAATATGAGTCGGACCATATTCGACCCGACCCAAACCCGACCCGACCCACCCATTTGACACCTCTAATCATATCTTATCCATTGTTTGGTAGAAACTCTATATCAATATAAATAACATATATGTCCCCTACATAGTGCCGACCTTATGATATCTTTGCGTGATTTAGCAGTATTATAAACGGTTAATTGTGGCAAAAATGATAAAAACTGCACTGTTGCATAAAGCCGGGTTGCAAAAACAATATTGATTAGAAGACAAGTGATTTTAATAAACAGTAACCTCGTTTCGATCTTCAAATACTATAGAAACTATAAACAATGCTCTAGACTTCACTAATAATAGCATATTCAGAAACCAAAATTGGAGAGCCTTGCACACTATTTACATATAAGGTTTGTTTGGTTCAGCAATTGGAAGGGATTTTGGAGTTTTAGAGCCCCTTGGCCAAACACAAGTAGCTTTTGATTCATTTTTTGCTCGACTTTTGAGATATGCAATTGCATTTTCAAAGGTCCCCAGAGGATTTTAGCTCAAAGTAGCTCTGGAGGTATTTTAAAAAATTACATTTTCGAAATGCAACTATAATTTTTTTTATTTTTTTATTTTCTTCTTTATTCTTAATTTTCTTTATGGTTTCCCTTTTTCTTTTTTTCTTTTTTTTTCTTTTCTCCTGCTTCCTCTTTCTCCATTGACCATAAACCTCGGTGACGACGGCCGCCCAACGATCGACCATGACATGCATGCTAGCGAGTTGAAGGCTTGATGACGCGAGCCTCGACCTCGCCAGATTTGGCTCGGCCTTGAGTGAATGAGGCTCGCCTCACTAAATTCAGTAAGGCTTGATCTCGCTTGAGGTAAAAGAGGTCGAGCCTAGCATGTGGCCAATTGCTGGTTGCCATCATAGCTGGCGATCGGCTGAGAAGAAATTAATTAAGGAAGAAGGAAAAATAAAGAGAAAAAAATTAAGAAAGTAATTTAAAAAATAAAATAATTAAAGATTGAATCATTTACAAAATTGTTTTTTTTACCAAACGCCATTTATGTTAAAGTTACTTTTTAATGTGTTTTTAAAAATACATTTTATCAACACACTATTTGTATTTCGAAAATATCTTTTTAACCCAAAAGTATTTGCATTTGTCCAAATTTTTTTTCCTAAAACTGAACCAACAGCCCCTTAACGAGCACAAATAATCTTTGAAAAAAAAATGACAATCCAAAATGATCATACACACTTTTCCCACTAAAGGTGTTCACAAGAGAAACAAACAATCGAAATAAGATCATCATCGAAATATGATGAAAAGTCATGTAATTCACAGCATAAACATTTATTGTCACATCTCAAAAAAGAATATCTTACTTTGAAAGTTCTTTATTTACCACAGGTGGAAAGTTGATGCGAGAGTGCATTGATCACGAAAGTTCGGAAGACTTCCTCGTAATTTTCCCGAAATTAATGATAAAAATAACAAATAAATGAGCGAATCAAGGAGGCTTTTCTTTTGACCAGAAAAAAAGGAGAGGAGGCTTTTCTTACAATAAAAAGAAAAACAAAAGAGTGACGTCCCGTCGCTCCCCGAAAAGGGCAAAACGGATCTTATTCACATGAAGAAACACGCACGAAGACCTACCACCTAACCATAATAAAGATAAAAAGTAAATCAGAAACCAAAGACTCCTCTTTGACCGTCGATCAGGCGACTGTCTCCACATGGCAAGCATCCGAGGGCCCCTCAGGATAAGCGAGATTCGACACGTGTATGGACACGATCCACCACCCAAATTCCCTTTCCTTTTCCCTTTTTCTTTTTCCCCAATAACTCGACATCTCCGGAAATTCTTAAGCTAATTGACAATAATGTAAGTTCACAGAACCAATTGTGGATGCGGACAATCTCGAAATTGCCCCGCCGCGTCCCTTGAAATGCATCGATAGAACTTTTTTCCAACTATAGAAAACGCAAATTTAAAAACCTCAAATACTACGTTCATTTCACGAAAAATAAATAATTTTAATTTTTTTTAAATAATTACTGATATTGCTTAAAATAAATAAATTAAAAATTCTTTTATCATCAAATAGCGAAAAGATTAACGAATATTTATTTTTTTGCGAGATACATGGAGTGGAAAACACGAATAATCGAAATAAAAAGAAAATACAATTTGAAAAATGATTAACGCTATGAAGGACGAATCGAAAAATAAAATAGACCTAAAACGACAGCGACTCGGCGAAACCAGAAGACTAAGCCATCCAAACGACGAAGCGCACTCTCTCTCTCTCTCTCTCCTCTCTCTTCCTCTCTCTCTGTGTCCACATTAGAGTGCTTAGCTGTGGCCATCTCTCCATCTCTCTCTCTCTCTCTCCATCTCGCTCGTTCGCTCTCTCTCGCTCTCGCTCTTGCGCCTGCGTCGTGCGTTTCTCGCAATCTCATCCTCACAGATTCCTCACCCTTCCCCTCCTGCCCCCTCTCTCTCTACCTTTTCTCGATCGCCAAATCTGTAAGTCCTTAAGCCCTCGCGGGAAACCCTAATTGCGCCGATTGCGTGTCTTGTGCGAGTCCGATTTTGTTCTCTTCCGCCCTTGTTTTGTGAATCCGTCCTCCGAGATCTCTGCCTCTGTTCTGCTCCAGTCCCCCATTTAATCTGCAGTGCTTTTGCTCTCTCGCGGGCGATTGGTGCATCGGGCTTGTGTGAGCACTTTCTCTCGAATCGGATGGATGTCTGGGTCGTGTTGCATGTGAATGGGGATGCTTAGGTTTCTGGGTTGGAGATTTAGTGGGGCTGTCTGTTGCGGGGAATCGATTGTCTTGGTGTGAGATGGCATTGTTGGCGGTCGATGTTTTGGGTTTCCGTCTTTTGATGGTAGGAGTGAATGTGTTGTGTTCGATGGTGTTTGGACGGGGTTGATGAGTTGGGTTGAACAGGGGTCTTAGGGTTTGACGTATGTGTTGGGAGAATTATGAAATGGCGGTGATTCCTGTGATGCATGTGTTAGTGGATTTGTTTTGTGACTCATCCCTTTTACGTCTTGTTCATGGATGGAGTTTTCTACCTTTTTGATTCGTATAATTGAAGAAAGAGTGGAAAAAAGAGGAATTTTGAAAGTGTCGAATGGTAAAACATGACAATCAAAGTGGCATTATGGAATGCTGTGTGTTGAGATCGCATGATGATTAAATCCTCAAGGAATATGGGGTTCCTTTAAACTGACGAATTGGATTTTGTAGAGTGTCTTTTTACCTTGTTTTCTTTCTTCCCTGGATTATTGTTTGACTGAGTCCTAGCTTTCTCTTTCTTTCGCCTCAGGGAAACCATGAGCGATCAGGGAGAAAAGACATGCCCTCTCTGTGCTGAAGAGATGGATTTAACTGATCAGCAGCTGAAGCCATGCAAATGTGGTTATGAGGTCTGATTGACAATTGTCTGTCCTGGTCATGCACAACTCTTTTCAAATTATAAGAAGTATAACCGCCATAAGTCACGCTTTTGAACTATATGAATTTATATAAATATATTACCATTTGCATTCAGTTAAAACCTGCAAGGTAGGAAATTATGCTGCTCTTTTTTCCTTTTGAAAGAACCTGTAATTCTTGAAGCCATTAATAATACTTTGATTCAGTGTTAATAGGATTAATATCATCTTGTTGATCAGTTTCCAGAGCTTTCGTAATTGATTGACACTATTTTCTACTTGGATTTGGGACATCATTCAACTTGCTTGGCTCTGGCATTGTTTCTCTGATCACACCTTATGGGCATGTTGACAAAAGTGAAACAGCTCTCATATCTCACATACGCATTGTCAAATGCTTTTTGATCTTGTTAGGGGTCTCTTCTCTTTTATTGGTGATTGTGGTTTCTGCTTGTTTCCGTTCTCAAGCACTCTGTTTGATGACAGATATGTGTATGGTGCTGGCATCACATTATGGAAATGGCAGAGAAGGATGATACAGAGGGTCGTTGTCCGGCATGTCGTGCTCCTTATGACAAGGAAAAGATTGTGGGAATGGCTGCAAGCTGTGAGAGGTGTTGTTCTTCATAAAACGACAAATCTCTCTATCACACACACTTGCTTATAGACATGCACACACAGACACATGCTTATAAACATGCGCGCACACAAAATTGACGCCTGTAATCCACAGGTTGGTGGCTGAAGTTAATATGGAGAAAAAGAGCAAGTCACAGAAAGCAAAGACAAAATCATCAGAGGGGAGAAAGCATCTCAGTAGTGTGCGTGTCATTCAACGCAACCTGGTTTATATAGTTGGTTTGCCGCTTCACCTCGCCAACGAGGATGTGAGTTTTTCTTCTCTCTCCTCTGTGTCCATGCACATGAGAATTTTAATCAATAATCAACAGTTCTGCATATTGTTTATTGCAGCTTCTCCTTCGGAGAGACTATTTTGGTCAATATGGAAAGGTTCTTAAAGTATCTATGTCTCGGACATCAGCTGGTGTTATTCAGCAGTTTCCTAACAATACTTGTAGTGTGTAAGTAACCGGCACTTCTGATGTTATGGTTCTATCTTTCTTGTTTTTTAGAAGTAAGGCTTTTGACACTTGTTGTGTGTAAGTAACCGGCACTTATGATGTTATGGTTCTATTTTTCTTGGTGTTTAGAAGTAAGGCTTTTGTTAACAAGACTTGTTAACCAATTAAGCAATTCGTGCAGATGCATTGACTGTTTTGTTTATGTGTAATGAATGCTTTGAAGTTAAATCAACATTAATTTTAATAATAAGTGCCAACATGATGTTAGGAAGACAATTATCATATATTTAACATTCATGACTGTGCCTGAGCTTCTTCTTTTTTTGTTTCCAAGCAATTATGGGCTTAAGTGTATAGAACTTATGTTCTCTTGCATGGCTTTTAAACTGTTCTGTTTCTTATTGCGAAGTCTTTTGTTAATGAAGACATTGCATTTATGAACTTAACACTGCTCTTGGCCTCCAAGTTTGCGACGTCTTACTGTTGATGCAAAGTGATTTGGACTCGCAATTGTTGTGAGCTTTCAGCAGTGTTCACTTGATTTGGGAGTTGAAATTTCTTTTATGGCTTATGTGTTGGCCTGCTGTTGGTGGCTTGAGACATTGTTGTCCTTTTAATTTACTCAATTTATTGTTTTGGAAAATATGTTGTTTTTTTGTTACTTTCTCTTAGATATATTACTTACTCAAAGAGGAGGAAGCAATTCGTTGTATTCAATCTGTACATGGTTTTGCCTTGGAGGGTAGACCATTAAGGTAAGTTTAATGTTTTTCGATCCGTTAACCTAGTTAACTTGACTGTCTGAACTTACTGCATCTCAGGTCTAAATTAGCTTACAAGAAGTTGGTTTTCAATAATACATTGCAGGGTGTGCTTTGGAACCACAAAGTATTGTCATGCATGGCTAAGAAATGTGGTATGAATATGAGTTATGTATGATCTATAATTGGCCTGACTGCTTACTGAAGTTCCATAATGGAGCGGATCTGAACTGACGTTTGACTTTCTGGTCCAGCCTTGCACCAACCCAGATTGCTTGTATTTGCACGAAGTTGGTTCTCACGAGGATAGCTTTACAAAGGATGAAATAATCTCAGCCTACACGAGGTAGACTCTCCTTTCTGGTTCTGCTTTAATTTGTTTTTCCAATTTCATAGCTTTTTCTTGTTCTTTGATCTGGCAAATGAATTATCTAGTGCTATTTGTATTTTGAGAATCATCTATTGCTGTGGGGAATTGATATTTTTTCCCTTCTAATGTCGCTTACATTGCACCTTCAATTGCTGGTGGTATTTATGGAGCATGGTTGAAGTTTCATTAAGTAGTTTATCTTCATTTCTATTAGTCGATGAGAACCAATTTTGCTAACAGTGTATGATGAAGATAGCTACTTATGGAACTTCTACCTTGAAATCCTTTCTGCAGATATTACGTTAGTTGATCCTAAGCACTGTATTTTCATCAAATATCAAGCTGCCATGTTTATGCCTATTTTATTTTAATTGACTCCTGTTTATGTTGATTGATTCAAGGACTCTGTCCTCTGCTCAATACCACCCTCAAATCAGCGTCTCTAGTTTCTTGTGCTGATTTTTGTGGGTCGAGTTAAACATTCTCATTGTATGTTTAACTGTAATGTGTTCTTGTTTGGAAGGAGCAGAGTTCAGCAAATTACTGGTAATGCAAGCACACTGCAAAGGCGTTCAGGCAATGTGTTGCCACCACCTGTTGATGATTTTTGTACTAACAGCTCTGGTTCCACAGGAAAACCTATTATGAAAACTGCCCCAATTGTAAGATCTTCTATGCCTAATATAGACTTACGGTCAATATTTCTAGTACCTTTGAGCTATTCTTCATTTGCCTTGTACAGTTGCTTACATTATCACGCACTCATTAAGTAGAATAGGCTAAGCATTCCTAGTGCATTTCTCCAGATGAATATTTTCAGGACATAACTATCTAATATTTTGGATTCTTTTTCAGGACAAGTATCTGAAATGCAACCGACAGTACTTGAACCAAATGTTTGATTCATAGTTTTGTTGCCTGTTTATCTGATTCGCAATTGGTGTTTTCTGTGGCAGACTACAGCGAGCGTTCTCAAAGGTTCTCCTCCAAATGGAAGTAATGCCAGACCAATAGCTCTCCCTGCTGCAGCCTCATGGTAAACTGCCTTCTATCTGCTCTAAGTTGTTTTTTTCTTTGTATAAATAGCTTTCTTTTTTTTGGCTAAATTAAGACATGTACAAACCAAGCACAATCATATTTGTTCCTTTTGTTATACTTGATTGAATTTTAATTTTCTTTTCTGAAATTGATCCAGGGGTACGCGTGCTTCCAGTTTCCAATCTTCTGTTCCTAGTTCAGGTAGTTTAAGTGGACCTATGTTGAAATCGGAGTCTGTGGAAAGGACACATGGATCTTCAGCAGCACTTGAAAGCACTGATCAGGCACCTGTGTCTCATAGTTATTCAATAAAAAAGACATCATTGGTCGAAGGGATTCGGTCAATATCTGCAAAGAGCTTGACGGATCCAATGAATACTCTGAAGCAGCTTACTGACCTTCCTCCATCCAATAGTTACCTTGCATCAGATGGAGTGCTTAGTGGTTCAGCATTAAGTAGCTGCTTATCATGTCTGTCGCCTTGCAAGGACGACAATGGCAGTACTAATGTGCTTCCAAGAGCAAAGAGTTCCTTAGACGATGCCAGAGTGTCATGCACTCTAGACCCACAGACAGGAGGAAATATTGGAAATGGAGATATTCCAGTTTTATGTGCTGATATTTCATCAATGAAAATCACCAACCACTTTGAGCACGAGTTATTGAGGGTTGTCGGACCAAAATCACCGGATCCACTTCAGACTGGATCACCTAGGAATCAAGGGTCGGAAGAAGAATTATACTTAGAGGAATATGGAGAAAAGGGAGGGAACAAAACTGTCCCATCTAATCTTTGGTTGGATGTTTCTTCTGACCAGTGTCCCCAGAATTTAGTGTTGCAAAATCAAGTGCCTAGTGCTTCGGCTGAGGTTGTTGAAGATGATATACGAACCTTTGATAATCAAAGACTAAGAGATCCTGAAGTTGGGCAACACTCTTTTTGTTCATCTAGTCCGAATCACTCGAGATCTCATCCGTATATACCCAGCGATGTGTTTGGCATTAGGAGTTCAAATGCTGACCCTTGCCTGTAAATAATACCTTAAATGGCCACCATTCTCTACTTGCATCTTGTAGTTCAACAACGTCTAATGGTCATCATGATAGCTCCAGTGAGACTGCTGATTCTAATGGAGTTGCTGCAAGTTTCACCGTATATCCAAAAGAAGTGAAAGAAGGCAGATGGGAGATAATTCTGCCATTGCTGGTGCCGTGCTTCCTCGGATACAGGGGAGAGCAGCATAATCTCAAATATACTGTCCTTGGATTGTGATGCTTGGGATGATTCATTGACCTCGCCGCATTATCTGGCGAAACTGTTGGGAGAGACTGATGAACAGCCAGGTTCTATGAAAACATTGACTTCCAGGAAGGTTTCCAACAGCAGCCAATCCAGGTTTTCTTTGCTAGACAGGAGATAGTCAAGCATTTGACTTTGAGCCACCTTATGGTGTTCCTGGCCAACTGTCAGGGAATGGATTGCTCCACAAGGATGGTGAAAATAGAGAGTCGTTCTCTAATAGGATTGGGATGTCTAATGGTTTTCACCCTCAAATTCTTGTTGATGCTGACAATTTTTCTGGTAGTCAGTCTCTTATGGCTTCAGGCAAAAGTTCTGGTGAGTAGTGTTTATTCTCATTTGAAGTTGATTGGTGATATACACATATATAAGTTAATTTTTGAAGGTTTTTTGGTGGACTTCCTACTGAAGTTGAAGAATATGAACATATGATATTAATTGCTACATATTATTCTCCTCTTTTCTGTCCTGCTTATTGTTAATTAACTGAATATTGATGGTCTGGTTTTCTTGCAATGCCCTCCTTGACTGTTAATACTAACTTTATTATGGATGTGGTCATCTGTATATGTGAATTTTGCTTTGTGGTACTTTAAACTAGTTAGGATTTCCAATTCTTTTCCTCGTGCATTTTCTGGATATCTGGTACTTTGTACTATTTTTATCATACTTTTGCTCTGAACTTTGTGGTTTCTTTTGTCCATATTTGTTGTTCTCGGTTTAAGTGGAATAAGTTTTCTTTCCATCACTATGCATTTTCCCTTGAGTGTGGTTGCTGTTATGGTCAGTGTGTACTTTGGGTGCCGTCTCCGCTTATTTTTACTTTGTGGCATGCATTCTAGTGAGTATTATTCAGCCATCTGGCGTTCTAATGACCACTTTTCAGATTCTACTGCAACTTGAATGTTTCAGTTTCACACTATCATCAAGAGTTAATTCGGTTGCATTTCTCGATTCTCAATATTCTTGTCGATCCTTTCTGGTATCACAACGGGCCTTGGAGTACTGCATTGCATTTTTGCCTTGTCAAGTTCATTGATTGGATAATCTGCATCTCTTAAGAAAGTTACAATAAGAAGTTGCTAGAGGCAAGATTCATGGGGCCTTTGAGTGACGAACAGAAAGATGATGAGCAAAGTTGGTATATTAGCATTTATAATTAAATAGCCAGTTGTGGACACGTCTGGATCACTGAAAAGTAATGCAGTCTCACACTACGTGGGATTGGTAGTAATCTATGCTGCTCTCTGTTTTCAATTGAACTCCCTCTGACCAATGTTGTATGTCCTTGGCTTGCTAATTTTGTACATAATGAATCTCTTGTAACCGAAGAACTGCTTGTGAAGGAAATGATTGCAAGTTGATACTAGAAATTTTACGTTGGTTACATGGTCACTTGTTCTATTTTTCTTTCTGGTGCTATTGGCAAATACCCATCATGATCCTTTCAATTTTCTTTTAGCAGTTTCAAGGTCTCAAATGTTGGCCCCTCCGGGTTTCTCAGCACCCAGTAAGGCACCACCTCCAGGGTTTTCTTCTCGGGAAAGAATGGACCATTCTTTAGACTCTATGTCTCGTAAGTAGACAAATATTATATAAATCTAGTTCGACATTTACCTTTCATTGCATCATCAGTTTGTGCTCTGTTTTCAGGGAATCAGTTACTCGATACAACCTCTTGGTTGAGTAATTTACATCAACCACCATCAGCTGGAAATATTGGCAACACAGTGGATATTGAGTTCATGGATCCTGCTATATTAGCTGTTGGCAAAGGGAGACATCAGAACGGGCTCAATAACCTGAGCTATGATGTTAAACCTTTCCCACAGTCTAATGCTTTCGAGAGTGATTCTAGACTTCATTCGCTGATGCAGGGATCTCTCTCCCCACACCAGAACCTGCATATGTTCGGGGGATCATTACTCTACTCTTAATGGTACATATGGTCTTCCTTCTAGAATTTTGGACAGATCACAAGTAGGCGGCACACCTCCTTTTTCCCAGTCAACTCTCCAACAGGCTAGAAATGGTCTAAGTACAAATGTCCACTGGGATGGATGGAATGAAATCCAAAGTGGAGACAGCCTTGGCATCTCTCAGCTCCTTAGAAATGAAAGGCTTGGATTAAAAAGGTTTTACGATGGTTATGAAGATTCCAAGCTCTGGATGTCTGGTTCAGGAGATCTCTATAACAGGAATTTTGGGATGTGATGCTTTGTCAGATGCAACATCTTTCTTGGTTGGCTTGGAGATGGAAATTACTGTAGGTGGATGTGACAGTGATTTTGGATGATTCTGTGCCATTGAACTTTAGTGGACAGTACAGACTCGTGAAAGCTCTTGATGGGGCAAGCCTGTTGAGGATCAACTCCCGAGTTGATGGGGGTATCTAATGCAGCAGGTAAAAGTGGATGTTTTGATTTAAAAGCCTGTTGAGGATCAACTCCGCCTCTGCCTTTTTTTACGATAACATTGAAAGAGGAAACGGTTGGAATAGCTTTTGTTACAAGGATATGGTCTTATTCTTTTGTGTATGCAAAATTAGTAGCAGTTAGAAGTACATTCAAAAAAAAAATTCAGAAAGCTTCATACATTTTTGAATTTTTAAGGATGGTGAAAGCATCATTTCCGTTGTTTTTTCCCCATTCCTGCTTGGTTTTGGTTGTATTGAAATGATGGTAATACCACAGCTTTCTATTGAATGGTGGTTGTCTATATCTAATCCACCTTCGTCTTGAGAATAGATCCAAGTTTCCGTGGTTGTCTGACACATTAAAAGAAGTTTCTAATTGGTTGTCTTGCTCTAGCCATGCACTTGTGCGAGTTATGGGCCGAAGGTTGCATCAGAGTTGGAATAGTGATTGCTTCCAGATTTGGCTGATGCACTAATGAGGGTTCTGGTCCTGACAAATATGTATGAATCCAGTTGTCACTCACACATGCTGAGATCCTAAGTGAGTCCTTTTATCGGTTATAGGATTTACGGTGTGAACACAAATAGAAATGGGACTCCTTATTGATCGGTTGCAACTGACCTTCCCTCCCCTGCCCTGAATGCACTCGCTCCTCATTAGCATAATCTTCTGTAAGTACTCCGCACTAAACTCTCCTGGACGTTTTATATCTGCACTACCTGACCACGATCCTTATTGCCCTCCCTTGGACTGTCGATACCCGCTGTATAAGTAGTAATTGCAAGGGCACACTGGACAGTGAAATCTAGGTTGCTTTTTTTGCTAGATCATTCGAGATCTAATCTACTTAAGGGCCCTGTCTCGTGCGTGGTATTTATTAACATTATACACCATGGCAACAGTCGTCATGATTTCCATGTTGTTGGTAGAGATGAGGTCCCATTGTTATAAGAAACTCCGTTCGATCGAAAACTTTGCCTAGTGAGCCGACTGCTAAGGAATGGATTCTCGTGGCCGAGTAGTACACACCTTAAAAGGACAGGTGGTAAGGGCAAACTTTTGTGTCACCGACCGAACAGGGGAACATATAGACCTGTTCACGACCATTTTGGGACGGTAAACTCACTTTAGAAAGTGGCGAACACCCAAATGCGCGCGACTGTACTTTTGGGTCCCCCCCCCCCCTCCCGGGGAACAGTCACTGGGGGCTCCTCCCTATTTTGTTGTTCATTGAACCACTTTCGAAAAATCACCGATACATCCCAAGATGTCCTTCGAACCTCTCCTAACTAGTTTGATATACGTCGCCTCTGCCCACATATGTTGGTTCCCTTACAATTGTCTTGCAAAGGGGCCAAGGGCGCACTTGCCTATTTGATGATACGTTGAAATAGCGTCGTGCACCCCCACCAAAAACCCTATTTATTTTGGCCGAATTCTTAAGCCTTAATCCAGTCCTAGACCACTCATCCGCTTACTCACCCCATGAAATTCTCAATCGGATGGAAAATTCACCAATGAGCTCGGTATTCCATGCGCCTAATCGAGCGCATCCCACTACTTCATATATTTGATGTTCTTATTGCAACCAGCATAATCCATACCTAGTGTAATACAGAGGAATTACACCTTATATGATTCGTAGGCTGTACCTTTTTCCCTTCCTTCTTAGTGCTTGTTATGATGCAGTTGTGACAATAGGAATGTGTCAACATTGGAAGGACAATTGTTACTGACGAGGATAGGCCAACATCGCCAAATCAGGCCACGTCATTTGCTAGAGAATGAACAAGTTTGTATGCACTCTCAAAATGCCTCTAAATATCGGAGCTTGACATTGTCCTCACACCTTTCCCATGTTGTTTCTCATGCTCAAGAGAAGTTCAAAAAACACATCTAGTACCTTCAAAATGAAAATGATAGTGAATTAACAATAAACACAGACGGTTGCAAAACTACCTGATGAAGCCGATGGGCGGATGAGTCACTTGTGCCATCACAACTTGAATGAGGAGCGTCTGTAGGGAGGTCTCCTTTTTCACACAGCATGATCGAACGATTTTAGAAATATCTAAAGGCATCGAAAAGATGTAACATAAAGCTGACGAACTAGGGCGTGACCGGACCGCATAAAACGGGTGGGGATCCACAGTATAAGAAGTGCTCCTCCACGTTTCCATGGGATGGATTAACAAAAGTCAGCCACGTCGATCTAGTTGATGGAGACAATCATCGCATTTTTGCTGAGAGTTTTGCTTCTAGTTTAAAATTTACGAATGACGATGGAGAAATAAAGCGCCGATACACGACGTATTTATAAATGATGATGACAATCCTTATCGAGGCTTAACTATACTCCTTATCCTATATCTTGAATACCTTAATTATAGTTGTACTATCATTTTATCAATAAGATTGAAAGACTCTGCGGACGATGGACAAGTAATATCCGGCTCTACGATAATCTCAAGTGGCCCCTGAGTGAAAGTGGCAAAAACCACCAAACTTTTTTAAATTGATGAAATGCCAAAAAAGCAACTAAGTTATGCCAAAAAATATATCACACGCAATATGACTTTTGAAAATCTATAAACTTCAGGTACATTTGGAGCTTTGTAATCTTTATTTCAATTTGCATCTTTCGTTCCATCCC
>JAGVVM010005742.1:0-12479 GCA_019149425.1 Psidium friedrichsthalianum | reverse complement strand
GGTTTTAAAATGAACTGAGCATTGCCGGCGAAGACCCCTTCGCAGTTAATGAAATGATCATTGTGGAAGACCCCTCAGTTGAACCTGACTTCCAGAAGTCTCATGGTATGCAATGCACATAGTCAAGAGCTGTTTGGAGAAGAGATGGGCACCAAAACTACCATAACCACATCCTATATCCAAGATTGTTCTGACCTGAAAAACAACGCAAGTAGAAGCTCAAAGAGAAGTACCAGCAAGTGAATATATATGATCAACATGCTCTCAGAACATAAAGTAATTAAACAAAAACTAAGATGTACAAGTCAAAGCTTTCAGAACTAAAATATGAAAGTTGTGAATCAGCATCTAATATGCCATCTTTTTACATGAGACTGTAATGACTAACTACAATTTCAGATATCCAGCTAATAGCAGTTCCGGCACGCAGTGCAAGAGAAAGTTCCTTTTACCATGAGAACAAACAGGAAGAAATTAGAAGATGCATATTTCCTATTAGTACACACGGATTCTCTCATCTCAGGGCCAGTTACATTTTGTATTAGCTGCAATGAAATTGCAGCACAAGGAAGGTGGCTTTGGCCAGAAGTAATGAATATCACAAGTCGGTTTCATGCATCTAACATTACTGTCATCCAACCGAAAGTGGAGAGCATGAAACATGATAATAAGTGGCACCAGAATCCATAAGAGGTAAAAGAAAACAATAGAAAACACAAGCATCGTCCCAGGTGGGAGTGATAATCAATGGATGAATAACATCTCCACTTACCCCAGCTTTTGTAAGTTCATATTCATTGCTAACACCAATCATTTTGCTATTTGCTGAGCATAGTCTTCCACGCCATCAAACATAAGAGAAGCTGAACGGAAAGAAATCTGCTCTTCCTCCAGCATCATCATCCTAGAAAGGCAATGGAAGTGGAATTAATCATATGTAGGGAAATAGAAGTGCTATAACTAGTGGTATTATTAGCACGTCCACATACCTCTTGGTCAAGCTCCCGAAGAGAGTACCTGCTGGGCAGTAATTTTAACATTTGCAACCCAGATAATATCTTTCCCAGTGGGCCAGCTCAAAGGGATTTTGTAATTGGTAGGTGGAACGACCAAACAATGTTGTTTGACAGAATGCCCACAACGTCGCTCAAACTCATTACCATCCGAATAGCCCAGCGCAACATTTTCTGAAACATTATAGCATGGCACATAATTCTCAAACTGATCAGGACAAGCTTCCAATTCTCTCAACTTTGTCGGCCCAAGAGAGAGCTCCCCTATGTCCCACAAATCGGAAAGAACTCGAGCATGGAGATCCTTGTAGTGCTGGTTTATGTGGCCTCTGGAAGAGGTCGAAATGGATATTGTCCACCAAAGCGATCCAGTAACAGCGAGAATTACAATCAGGAAAAGACTGGATCTCAGAGCGAGCATTATCAAGTGGTGTCGCTTCCTAGGACTACTGGCAGAGCAGGGATCGGATGCGAAGCCATTCTCGAGATTAGTGAACTTAGCAGGGGAATTACTTGAAAGTAACTGAGACGCGAGCTTCAGTGGTGGGTAGCTCTGGTCAGAAGAATCTCTTTTACTCAAATCTTCCTTTTCACTTCTGTCCTTCATCTGAGAATCCCACAAATCCTGGCTGCCACCGGAGATCCGCGGCCCAAAACTTCCTCTATGCAATGACCTCGACATTTCTCACCTGATTCCTTACCAGACGAATCTGAATAGAAAAATAGTAACTTTTTCAGCAAAATGAACTCGAGCGCACTTCACTCAAGCACGATGCATCGACAGAAGAAGCACAGCACCAAGAAGCAATGACCCAACGGGACCAAGAAACCAAATGCAAATGGATCAATCAAGAAGTCCACGGGGTCGGTTGGATACGGCCAGAGAGTGTGTGCCACAATCAGAGTAACCCCAGATCGGTGCCAAAGACAGTGGTAAGCTAGATCCAAGAACGAGGCAGAGCACGATGTTTCTTTACAGAGCACAAGCTAAAAGCAAAATCGCAGGCATATGAGGAAGCAACTCAAAAATTCGGATAAGGATAGAGACCAACCAACAGAAACGAAAATAAAATCAAACATAGAAAAGCAAATGCATTCACGGATTGGAGACTACCAAATAACAGAATCTCTACTTATCCAAAGGAAAAAGAAGAGCAGACGAACTGGAGAATTCACTTCCAGCGAGTTCGTTACGAGCCCAATCTCACGGGGTCAAAGTTCGCATCCGCTGAAGCTGAAAGTTGTGCCTCCCCAAAAAGCCAAAAACACAGCAACCCAGAAAAAATAAAAGACGGAACACGGAGATAGACCTGCTCGGACAAGATTAGCTCATTCGACGACCCAACGCAGAACAAGGACGGGGAGCTTCTCCATCTACAATCGTCGCACCCCGGATGCAGCAGCAAAATCGGAGGCGGAAATGACGAAATCGTCGGAGGACTACCTCGAGCCGAAGCGCGGATTCACGACGATTCGCTCAAGCCGACTGCAAAACTCCGATTGCGATTGCTCCTCGAGAGATTCCTCCGGCACCCACTTCGCCTCTCTCTCTCTCTCTCTCTCTCTCTGAGAGATGGTGAGGTGAGGAAGCTGGAGGTGTAGCGGAGCGAGTGTGGTGGTGGTGGGGGGCAGTGGACGAGCGCGTGTGAAAGGAGAATTTGTAAGCAGTCGTCCAGTCGCTCGTGAAGGCCTGAAATAGTGCTCTCTCTCTCTCTCTCTAAAAGGTCTGGATTTTAGTTCTTTCTTTAACTCCTGCGAGTAAAAATGAAAATGGGTGCCATCAAAGACGCAGTCCCGATCTTCATGTGATGGAACGAGCTCTATCTATCTGCAAAAACTCAGCATTTGAATTTCAGTTCAATCCACAGAAGTTAAATCCAAGCACTAACATTTTGATGACTTTTTTCGAGATGATTCTCCCACCATATTTGACCTTTGATAACATCATTCGAGTCAAAAAAATAACGCACTGAATGAGATAACAAAAATGTACATTTATTATTTCGGATCAACCATATCTACTGATAAAATATAAATATTAAATATTCATCCCCTAGATTTGAATCAACGATTCAATATAAGGATCTTTCTCAATATCTTTCAAATGATTTTATGATTTTGTATTTCATGTTATGGAGACAATCACATCAATTCAAGTTCAAACTTAGTCTAAAGGAAAGATAAAACTCAATGACCAGCTTGCAAATGCTGCGTAAAAAAAAGATAAACTTTTGTAACTTTATCCATTGGACGTCTTCGAAAAACCACACATTATCTCGGGAACAATAGATATAAAAAAAGATTAATATCACGAAAAATTTCAAATTAGTATATCTGTCACAAATTTACTTCAAATTATTTTTCTATCGAAAAAAATTTCAAACTGGTACTTTTGTAATAAATTTACTGAAACTATTTTTTTATCAAGAAAAACTCTAAACTGGTACATTTGTCAAAATTTTCCATAAATTAATTTTTGACAACGAAAAACCCCAGACTAGTACACCTATAATAAATTTACTTTCCGTTAAATTTGGTTAATATCACGAAAAAATGTCAATTTAATACACATGTTACAAATAGAGGTAAAATCCCCAAATTGGTACACACATCAACTGTTATGTGTCATTCAATTCAGTAATTTGACGGTTATATTTAATAAAAACTAACGGATGGTAAATTTATCACAAAAGTACTAATTTATGGTAAATTCGTCATAAGCACATCGGTTTAAGATTTTTTGTGGTTAAAAAAATAATTTAAGGTAAATTTGTCATAAATATATCAATTTGAAAATTTTCGTGATGTTAATATCAAAAAAAAGAACAATAGATTAAGAAAACAAATTCCATGGTCTAGGAAGTTGGTAACCGATTTAACTTAATTTTGCTTTCTGGCACTCAAAAAGGGTAATCATCGCATCCAGGGCCGAGTGTCGACCGGAATCCCCAATCCTAATCATTTCGAGGCGGCTTCCTTCTGGTGCCACCTCGATTCGGAATTTAAAAAAGCGAACCCAATTAAACAATATTTTTTCAGCCTATGCTTTTACCAATATAGTTTAGAAATAAAAAATAAAAAGATAGTAATATCTTGCTGTGGGGGTGATTTTCTCAGAATCTGGAGCGGAATCAAACGAGGTTTTGTAAAGTCAGTCGTAGAATGTATTGGATCCACACCATGCGACTGATTAAAATACATCGAAATCCGTTTGACGCGTAAATTAAATACGTTTTCCACGAACAGATCGAAAAGGACTCAGGCCAGGGGTGCAATGAAGTAAAGTTATGGATAAATAAATGCCCAAAATTTAATCAGGGGATGACCCTCTTTAATGCTCGCGTACAGCGGGGGGACTTCTACATTAAATTGTATAAATGTAATGAGGATAGCCTCATTGGTAAAGCATAGGCTAATAATGAGAATAGCCTTATTAAATATAGTCTCGGTAAATACTTGTCGTGTGTATGCAGAAATTTTCAAGGGGAATTGTCCGAGAAAGTCATGAATCTATTGTAAGTGTGTCAATTCAATCCTAAATTTTTTTTTTACTGATTCAGTCGTAAACCATTTCTAATTGTGCCAAGAAAAAATTTCAAGTAAGGGCCTTAAGTGCTGTCATTTTCTTGAATAAGGGTCTGAAATTGATCTTATTTCAAATAAGGGCCTAAAATGCCCTCGTTGCGTCAAAAAAGGGCATGAAGTGCGCATTATTTTCAAATAAAGGCCTGAAGCAACTATTTTAGTTTCCGAAAAGGGCCTGAATCACTTTAGTTAGTGGCATTTTTTATCATTTGCTATTTTATTTTTTAAGAGATTTTGAAAAAAAAAAAGGAAAAAGTAAAATAAATCAAGAAACATAGGCAAGAGGTCTGACCTCCCGCTTATGATTGTCGAGGCATGTTGGCATCTCGACAAGGGCCACTGGCCCTGCTAACCAGAGGCGAGGGGCAAGAGACCTTGCCTCTGCCAGGAGAGGGTCGACAACCCTCACGTAGGTTTGGTCAAGTGCAGCCGCCATCACCCCAGATCGGGGTAGATAGCGCCCTTCAACCCACCCTAGCCTCGACAACCCTCGTCAAGGCACTGACAACCCCGATAGTCATAACCGCCAACCCCACCACTTGTGTTTTTCCTCTTTTTTTTACCTTTTGTTTTTTTAATTTAATTTAATAAAAATTTTAGATTAAATTTATATTTTGACAAAAATGCCTTTGATTACCTGTTGGCGAGGTCAGTCCATTATTTGAAATAATCATAGACACTTCAACCCCTTTTTTGAAATAATAATGGCACTTCACATCTTTACTTGAAAATAAAATCCACTTCATATCTTTATTTGAAAAAACGAGAGCATTTTGGGCCCTTTCGTTAGAAAAATTTCTCTTGCGACAATTCAATCCATCTAGCAAAATAAAAAATTCAAAAAAACTCAAGCAAGTATGAAAAATATTAAAATATTACGTCAACGGTCGGCCAAAATTGACCGCATCGACTAAATTGGCATAATTATATTGCGTGTAGGATTTTTTTGATAATTTTTTCATATTTTATAAGCGGGGCTATCTGAAATATATGTTGATACGATCCGACTGACAAATTTAAGTGACGTGGTAAACTCTAGATTATTGATTATTTTATTTATTCTGACACTAATTTCATGCAACGATGTTTTATGCGGCCTAGCTGGGGATTGCTGTTTTTACATTACGCCATAAAAGCGAAGAGAGAGAGCGAGAGCGAGAGAGAGAGAGAGAGAGAGGGGAAAAAAAAAAGGATGGGCCACATGCAGCAAGGGTCAACCTTTAGTGAGGTACTACGTAAGAAAAACCTCGGGCTGAGGTCAAATGCGAGGTGGTGAAACGTGGGGCCCATCTCAAGGCCCACCAAAACAAAAATAGCACTGGCATGTGGGGCCCCAGGGGTGACCCGCCGCCCGCCCCCGCCTGTCGGTGAACCTGTTCGGTATCCGCGTCTGGGCGGCGTGCCGGGGATAGAAGCGGTCGGCTGAGGGCGCGTCACACCGGATCGGCCCTCTTTATTTCGACGAAACTGAACGGAAATATATATAATGTATATATAATTTTTTTTTTCCCGGGGGTTGTTGGGGAAATGGTGGAGGGAACGCGGGATTTAATTTTAATGGAGAATCAAACTGAACGAAAGCAACGCGGAATTGGACTTTTGAACGAACGTCCGAAGCGAGGCTTGGAGTTTAGCGGAAGATAAGGATGAGCTGGACGTGATTTTTGCATTCCGTACGGACCACACCACGTGTGGGACCCGCTCTCGCAATGACATGATTAATAATCATTGATCACGTTCGCGATTGATTATTAGTGAAATCGGACTAATCGTAAGATAGCAGCACCGCCCAAATCGTTGATTAGCTTGTTAAGATAACCGACGTGATATTTGAAATAAACACGTTCGATGCCGATAAAATGAATCATCCAAATTCCACAGGCTTTAAAATTTATTTTCTATTTCCCGTGATCCAATCTTAATACTTAATTGGACTGAGGACGAGTTTAAACGGTGTTTGGATTGAGTAAATCACCGGCGTCTCACGGAGCACTTGAATCTTTTGCTAATCTTATTGGATCCAGGGATTTATAACTGCAGTTTAAAAAAAAAATAACTAAATGGTGTTCTGAATTGATCAAGGGATTCATGTTCAAGCTTTGACTCGAATACGTAGTAAGACTTGCATGTCAATCAAGTCGAGTCAAAATTCTGAGAAACTTAATCGAGTCAAAGGCTTGAGTTTTTAAGCTTGTCCAACTCAAGTCTAAAATTAATCTATGCCTAATCAAAGTGAGCTTTTTTTTATTAATTTCATGAAAAACTCCAAAATGGGACAACTGTGACAATTTTATTCCAAACTATTTTTTTGATCATAAAAAATCTAAATCCGATACACGCGTGATAAATTTATCCTAAACTATTTTTTCAACCACAAAAACTCCAAATTGATATATTTGCGATAAATTTATCCCAAACTAATTATTTTGACTATCAAATATCTCAAACCGGCACACATGTGATAAATTTACCTTTCGTTAGTTTTCGTTAAATTGGATTAATATCACGAAAAATCTCAAATTAATACAAAATGAGTAAAAACCCGAAACGTGTACGTCCAGCAATTACCATGTTATCTAACTCAGTAATTTAATGATAAAATTTAATGAAAATTAACAGATGGTAAATTTTTCATAGGTGTATCAGTTTTTGGCAAATTTATCAAAAGTGTTCCAATTTAAGATTTTTGATGGTTAAAAAAATAATTCGGGATAAATTCATAATAATTATATAAATTTGAGATTTTTCGTGATATTAATTTTTTTTTGTTAGAATCGAAGTAAGTTGGCTCGAGGGATTTGAAATGATTTTTTTTTATTTGGTCAGAGATTTGAAATGATTTGACTAGTGGATGTTTTATCATGATATTGTGGAGACAAATTTTTTGTGCAAGCCAACCATCTAAAATTTAGGGGCGTGTTTGGATCGATGGCGACTTTTTTTTTTAATCTTTTTGCTCAATCACATTTTCATGACATGGATATTATTCGACTTTCTTTTGCTTCGAAACGCCCAAAACTTCCGCATTTTATTATTTGGGCATGTCGCTGAACAAAAATCTATCGAAGGGGCGGATTCGTGTATCGAGGAGGACTAGGAAAATTACAACACGAATTACGGCCCCACCCATGAAATTACACCTTGGAGCACCCAAAAAAAAAAAGAAATCAGAGAAATATCGAAACGAGAGGAGGGAGACCCCCCCCCCCCCCCCCCCAAAAAAAAAAAAGAAACCCTTGTCGGAGGTTTTGCCGTACCGTGCTTCCGACCCAACGCAATCTGTCAGAAGGATTAAATTCCGGTTGGCAAGGATTTGTCCGAACCTACGAAGGAAACACGAGAAGAAAAGCTGCTCCCGTGGGGTTGCCTCGCCGCTATATTGTCTTTCTAACCAACGCATAAAAAAGTTCCTGAATTTTTTCCTTCTAATGACAAACGCGTGACATCCACAGCGTGCGAAAAGTCACCGCGACTAATTTTTATTTTATTTTATTTTTTCGGTAGATCGGAATATTATAGCTCAGGCGGTGGGCGAGAAAACCCGACTCGGCGCGGCGAGATCGGAAACATCCGTCATATACTTAGCTCGAAGGCAATATGCGGTTATATCATTTGGGCATTTTTCATGAAAAAATTTCAAATTCCTTAGCTTTTGACATCGTTACATGTGTGTGGGTGTTTTTTCTCTCTTTTTGTTTCGTGTCGTAAGATGTTGTGAAGCCATAATTTGCAGGGCAGAGCAGGGCAGGGCATGGCATTAGCTTTGCCATGCACGGGTAATGTGTCGGTGCCGATTCATTAACTACGTCATCTAATCGCGCCTTCTCTTCGACGTAAAAGTGGGGACAAGAATGGGCAAAAAAGCACAGCCAGAAAATGACCAAAGATAGCAACTCCCTTTTGGCTTGTTCCTCATCGAATATTCAAAAGAAATCTTTTGATTCAGTGGACGACGAATTACCCACGAATCAGAGCGTGCCACTCCTCAGTAATTAGTCGATTATAATATATTTATTATCAACAATAATCTATGTCCAAGTATTCTTTTAGAAAAAAATACTTTTTACTGCTTCATTTTTATAAGTGATCATTTTCAAGAAAAAATTTATTAAACAGTAACTTTCAATGAAAACAAATTGTTGAAAAGTCACAATCTATTATATTTGTGTCAATTTAGTCCTTTGTCAACAATCAATGTAGACAATTAGCATTTTTAGCTAATTTTGGATAGATATTTCTAACATGGATACTGGACGGTCTACGTGGCACGATCGATGTTGACGATGACATTTTAAACAATATTTTAACGATTTTCTTTTTTTATATTTTTCTTCCTTTATTTTTTTTTCCAGGCTCCTCTAGTGGTTGGCCATGGACGGCAAGGGCGAACCCTAGCGAGGCCGACCCTCGCCCAGGTGACGGCTTGCTACAGTCGGCCACCGAGGAACCTGGAAAAAAATTATTAAAAAATAGTCGAAGGAGCGTTGATTTAAAGTCATTACGTTTCTGATCACGTCTCGCTTGTGGGGTTACCGTATAATGGGACAGCTAGGCGAAGGAGGGTCGATTTTTTAGGTCGCATTCCATTAATTGGGTAGGTGGCATTCCACTAATTAGAGCCACTAATCAATAGCTAAGCATGTAATCACCGAATCCTAAGCGGATCTTGACCTTCCACTCGACCTTTCCATCTCCCTCTCTCGTGGGGATTTTAATTTAGAGGAATCAATCGACTGTTTTGTGGACTTATTTGCCTAAGGGCCAGAGTAAACCGGTGTCTTCGAGCACTTACTATGAGCTAAATCGATCTTCGATGCAGTGATTGCGCAACAAGAGAAAAGTTCGTGCATGTCTTTTCAGACGGTTATTGTCGAGAACGTTTTTCTCGAATCAAACTGATCGCATACTAATCTCAAATGAATATGATATCGTACATGTCATTTCAATCGGATCGAGCTAATCACATATGAACATTCCGCGAAACTCAATTAGATCTCTCTTCCCCCTATGAAAGAAGTTCAATTGAAGATCTCACTCTTGCCACCAAAAATTTGGAGTAATTAAGGAAGTCAGCAGCATTCCACGTGAGGTCGGTGTGGGGCTTTGACCAGACGATCATGTCTCTTTTTTTTTTTTTTTAAACTAGGATGATGGATGTACCGGCTCTTCACGTCACTATTTATGGACCTGGGGGACCAATAAAGAGATAAGAAAAAGACACTATTTGCGCAATTATCGCCTAAATAAATAAACCATAGTCCTCCATATTTTCTGCAATAGCCAACGGCTAAATCTAGACCCGTGAGGCCTACATCAAGCTGAAAAATGTTGACTACTGGTGGTCCTTGGACACGAAGAGGAGACATCAACAATGAATAGTCAATCAGGGAAAGACCCTTTTAAAAGTATTGAGTTATGATTCGAAAATGATGTTCCAAAAATTTATGCCACATAAATACGAAAATGGCTCTTCGAATCAGCAAGATTGTATGTGGGATGTCTATCTCTGGACAAGTTGATCGGCTCAATTTCCGCATAAAATGTACGAGACATGTTCTATTCGTGGAAGACCGTCGATTTTTTAATAGGGCTTGACGTGTTTTTTTAAGGGTTAATATCGCGAAAAACCCTAAACTAGTTCACCTATGACAAATTTGCCATAAACCATTTTTTTCGCCCCGAAAAAACTCCAAACTTTTACATCTGTGACAAATTTATCCCGAACTATATTTTGACCATTGAAAACTCCAAACTGATACATATGTGATAAATTTACCATAAACTAATTTTTTTACCACAAAAAACTCCAAATTATTATACATATGACAAATTCACCCTTCGTTAAATTGGGTTAATACCATGAAAAATTCTAAATTAATATATTTGTGATAAACAGAGGGTAAAAACTCTAAATGGTACACCTGTGAATTGCTATGTGCCATCCAACTTAGCAATTTGACAAAATTTAACGAAAATTAAAGGAATGTAAATTTGTCACAAATGTATTAGTTTAGGTAAATTTGTCACAAGTTCATCAGTCTGGATTTTTTTATGGTAAAAAAAAGTTAGTAACCTGTAAGTTTCTTTCCCTTTCTTTTTTGTCCATTCCCCTTATTTCTATTCAATATTATCTGTCCCTTATTCATTATTCCTATATTTACACATTAACTTTCTTCTTTTTTCTCGTCTTTTATTTATCATTACCTATTCCTATTTTTCTTTTTCCCCCCGCTTTCCCCTTCATTTCAATAAATTATCTTTTAGTTAATATTATTTATTAACATTCATTTATCTTTATTATCAATAATCAATTCATTAAATCATTCTATTTTCCTTTACAACTTAATCTATTAATTTCTTTTTTTTTTTTTCACTCCCTTATGTTCCCAAAAAATTTTTCCTTCCTCTCCCTTTTTTATTCTAATAAATCTTCTTTATTTACCATTCATTTCTCGGTCTATTTTCCTTTCTCTTATTTTTCTTATTGTATTTTCACAATATTTTCCCTATTTTTCCTCTATCTAATTTATTTTTATATTTCTTTTATTCATTTCTCTTTCTCTTATCATTCTCATTTTTTCCATTTCAGGGGGTTGTTCCCATCCTTTCCATTTCCTTCCTTCCTTGTGAAATTCTCTATTTTTTTTATATAATTATCTCCTTCGCTTTTTCTTTTTCCTTCCTCCTGATTTTTCTCTCCCTTTTTCCTTCCCCCTGTATTTTTCTCTCATTTGTTTATTTTATTTTTTTTAGTTTTCTGTCCCCCCCATTTTTATCTTTCTTCCTATTTCCTCTTTTTTACCTGTTTTTTTTTTCTTCTTCTTCTTTTTATAACATTCCCCCCTTCCCTCTCGGGTTTCCTTTTTTCTTTTCCCTTTGTGCCAGTTCCTTTGGTTCATTTTTTTTATTTCCCGTCCGTTGCTTTCCCCTTTTCCTTTGTCTTTTTCAGTTTTGTTTTTCGTTGTCTCCTTTTTTTTACTATTCTTCTTGTTTTTCCCTTTTTTTCTTCCCCTTTGTCCCCTTTTCCGGTTTGTTCGTTTTTTTTTTCTTTTTTTACTTTCTCCCAAATTAACACTTGTCTCTTCTTTCAATTTTAAACAAGATAATATCCGACATCCTTAATACTTTTTTTTTAGATTTTTATCCTCTTCCCCCCATCCCCCCATAGTTTCATTCTTTATTATTTTTCTTTCATTTGAATAATTATTTAGATTATTCCCTACTCCCCTTATGAATATTATCGGTTCATCTCAGTCCATCATTGTCTATTTTCCCCTTTTCCTCCTACCTTCTTTTCCCTTCTTTCTTTATCCCTTGCGTTTTTTTTTCCCCGATTTTCTCCTCGTTTTGTTCACTACCTTTTTTTCTTTGTCTTGTATTTTTTTCTTTTTTTAGTTTATCCCGGTTCTCAACCTTGGTTATCGCCCTTTTTATTTTGCTTTACTTCCTGTCTTTTTTTTTTCCCCTCCTTCTCGTTCTTCTTTTTCCTTCTCTTCTTTCCCCGTCTTCTCCTATCCCCCCCTTTCTTATTGTTTTCCTTCCCTTTTTCCCCATCATATTTTTTTGTTTTCCGTCGCCGATTCCAATAGTTTCACTGTCGTAATGTGGAAGTATCCTCCTCTATAGGTTCTGTGGTTTCCTCCAGCCTCTTTTCTTAATATTTTTGGGTTCTTTTTTTTCGTTTGTGTCTTCCGACGTATGCTGATAGTATGTTGTCCGTTGGTGGTGTTTTTGTCGTTTCCCCGTATCCGTTGTAATTCCTATGTTGCATTTTTATTCCGACGTGTTCTTGTTTCATGATATATAGTTTATTAATTTGTTTTTGTCTAATTTTTTTTTTTTTCCTTGGGAATTGGATAGTGATTATTATTTTCCCCCTTC
>JAGVVM010005741.1:0-15561 GCA_019149425.1 Psidium friedrichsthalianum | reverse complement strand
TAGCTACCTCAATATTAATAACATATTAGTGTTATTTATCAACTTGTGAGACTGTGTTTAGGAGGTTTGACCGTGCTTTCACCTGGTTTTTTGGTTACAGAATAGATGCTGAAACCTCTAGACTAAAGAAAAAACTTGACGATCTGAGTGTGTCCCAGAAGGCTTCCAGTGCAGACAGTGATGGAGCACCTGGAGAGGCAACTTTAACCACCATAGAGGTAAGTTGCTTTGTCCTATGGAACTTTCTCCTGTTGACGACTAGGCCTTCTTAATCTGTACAAGACTATTGTGGGGTTAGTTGGATTCGTTGGGTTTAAATTTGGTTCTTGTTTTTGTGCCATAACATTTGGTTTATGCATCTTGGATAAGACGGTGTCTTTGATGATGTTGTAAAACTTACTGATAGACAGAGAATTGAGTTACTAACTTTTAAGTTTATTTTCCTGTAGGAGTTGAAAGAAGCTCTTGCAAAAATCCGAGTCTGTTCAAGATTGGAAGGGCTTCTGCTAAAGAAAAAGAGTTCACATAATGGAGACTCCTCGGAGATTCATGCCCAAAAAGGTCTGTATCAATGTGCATTGTCAACTATGTGACATGAACGTCTTATACTCGGAGCCCGATGCTCATTTAATTTCTAAATTAGTTCCTTTCTAGTTGTGTAGTGTTGATGGTTTGATGCACAATGTAGGATTACTGTCATAGACACAGGAATTGTATGTTGTCATGAAATTTTCACAACGGTGTTGGTGTTTCCCATTCTGGTATGCCTAAATGAAAAATGAAACTAGTCAATCTCTGTAACATAAGGTTGCAACTGAGTGAATTATTGGCCCTTTTACTAAACAAAAACTATGATTGTGATGGCAACAAACAAGAACCTGATCTGTTCCCATTAGATGGAGTTGGCAGTGGGGTTTTAACTTCCTAACCTTTGTCCTTGTTGGGGAAGCTCTGCAGAAGTTTATGCCTTCATGATGGGAAGAATTAAGGGGAAGCTCATAAGTTCAGCCCATTGACAACCTAGCTGGACCCATCTGCATTCAAAAGCTTAAGCCATTAAGTTATGAGCAACTAGGTATTATCAGTTGCTTCTTTGGGGTAGACATCCAATGTGGGACTTCTTTCTTACACCACTCGCATGCTCAACAGTCCTTTCTTTTTGGGGCTGTTCCTACCTAATTTAATTTACATCTCAATAATGAAGATTCATCTTCACCCTGGATATTTTCAAGGTTGTCATCTTCACCCTGGACATTTTCAAGGTTGTTTTGCTGGTCTAAACTCCCTATGATGGGCAACTAGGTATTATCAATTGCTTCTTTTGGTGTAGGCATCCAATGTGGAACTCTTTCTTACACCACACATGCTCAACAGTCCTTTCTTGAGCATCAAGTCTTCGGAAAAATCAAAGTCAAAGTACTTGAGTTCTTTCTTTAAAGTTTTCATCTATTTCTTTTTGGGGCTGTTCCTACCTAATTTAATTTGCATCTCAATAATGAAGTCTCATCTTCACCCTGGATATTTTCAAGGTTGTTTTGCTTGTCTAAACTACCTAAGATGGGCTTCACTTCTTATATCATTTTCAATTAGCACACTTATGGTCCTGGAGTACACTTAGGTTTAAACATTTCTTTTTGCCCAAGCATCCAATGAAGCTTTTGCTTGCATTCTTCTGCTGTTTGGATTATGGCATTACTGTTAAGCCACCTTCTTTGGCTCTGGTAATACCATGCCCTTTTATCTGCCTATGCCTTCACCAGTTCACCATGTTCCCGTTGCTCCTTTGATTCCATCCCAACCACAGTATAATTAACCATAGACAATATTGATTTACCTACAACATCATATTGCTTCATGTACCCATTTCACCATGACATCACTTCCAGCTGGCGGCACCTCATGATAAAAGAGCTTTAAATTGAAGGGTGACATCAGGCGAGGAAGGTTTAGAGCAGCTACCAACCCTCTTCTTTGTCTTTTTACCCTTTTCAATGCTTCCTTGTGTGCTTATGCATACTTTGGGTTGTGGGTTTTCCGTTTTCTCTTTCTTTAAATACGGCGAAGTACTGTGTACCTTTTTTTTATGGGTCCAGGCTTTCTGATTTTGCCACAATTTTCTGGAACATATGAACAGGTTGATAAGTTGAAGATCTTGTCAGAGTCTCTTGCAAGCTCAGTGACAAAAGGTGAAAAGCGCATTTTAGACCACAGGCAAGAGATTAGTCTATTCATACACATGCCTTTCCTAATTTGTAGTTTGACATCATTCGCATTATTGCCTGATGTGGTTTGCTTGTGGGTCCATGCTAAGTATAATTCTTGAAAATGAATTCAAAAGAAAAATTTACCGGACTAACATCATCTCAAGGTGCTCACCTTAGGGAAATCAAGAAAACGGCGTTTTGTAGATTTCTTTGTCAATATAAACAAGAGGAAACTGTATCACGTGAGATATAATTTAGTATTGACGTACTGTGAAGTGCTTTGGATGACATAGAGGGTTCCACACTTTTAATTGGTCAATTCTGAAATGCTCTCCTCACTGATGACAGAAGCTCATCTTAATGATTTAGATACATGGCTCACGCGATTCTTTTTTTTTTTTTGTGGGGGGTAGGGGGGGTTGCATCTTTTACTAGGCCCGGCCCTGTGATTAGTTATCTTGTCAGTTTTTGTTCTACCCCTTGCAGTTTCTTTGCCTTCTTGAAATTCACTCAGTCAATCATGAGTTCTGTTGGGAGAAATTTTTTATTTAACCAACCTAGTTCTTATCCCTATGGGAATTAAAAGACCAATTGTTTGACAACATTTCTCTTCAAATTCTCATTTGATACTTTGGTCATGTTGACCACAATACCTTATCTATTTTTAAGTAGTGAAATCTTGTTCATAAACTCGCATAAATAACCTTTGCCTTTAGTCTTTCTCTGGCCTATTCTAAATTCCAGTAATCATTGGGGAAAGTATGATCTTGTGTGGTTGTTGTTTTGCTTAATATTCTAGATGGAGAAGAAGAAAATAGTCTTTTCTACCACTATACCCCAAGATATCTATGGGGTGCATGTGGTTGGGCCTGGTCCTCCCTTTATCTTTCTGCACTGGGCTTGGGCGTGTTTTTATTATAATTGGCGTGGCGAGCTTTAAACAGGCATTATGCTTCAACCAGGTTATTCTATGCCACATCTTTTTTGTTATTCTCTGTTAGGTTTTTGATTTTTCTTTGGTTTATCAAACCTGATAATGTCCTTGAATTTTTCATTGTTATAAGGAATTTGCTTTTTAATTTTGTTAAGCCTCTTTTCAGCCTCAGTTCAAAAGATACAAGAAACCGACTTTGATTATAAAATAAGCATTTTGTCATTTCATTTATGTGAGCTTAATAAGTCAAACAGCTTCTCTTTAATTGCGTGTAGAAATATATAGTCTTCCTCAATACCCACATAAAATCTAGCATGTGTGTAGATTTATTGGATAGGGAGCTATCATTTTCTTACTCTATCAATAGGCTATCGGGTGTCATATTACCACCATATCAAAGATCTCTGGTAATCAGTGATAGTATGAATTTTTATCTTGTGATGCTTATCTGGAAAGCTTTAGGATATGAGAAGCTACAATGTAGAGGCAATAAGTTCTAGTTGCTACGTTTCCTGTAATTTGTTGTCAATGGCTCTAAGAGTGTAGATTGCATATAAACTAGAATGTCATTGCGAGCTGATTTATGGTTAGTTGTTAGTGAATGTTAATTACATCATATGCCTTTTTATCTCGCAGATCGCAGAAAGATGAAGCATTACAAGTTCGTGCGGCTAAGGCTAGTGAAGTTGGTGAGAAAGAGAAGGTGATCTGGTTCTAGAGCACATTTCTGTTGTTTAAATTTCTAATACAAACACACACACAAACAGTTGCTGCCCCAGTCTCTATCCGAGACTTCCTCTTGTAGTATTCTTGTTGTGAAATTTAGTTTGTGAACTTTTTCCTACTCGATGTTCATTTTACCTGTTTAGTGTCCACTTGTTGTTGCTTTAGAAAAATGAGTTTTTGAATGGTGCGTCTGTGAAATATCTGTTTTTAGTCTTTTCGCTCTTGTTTTCAGTATGTGAGAGAATCTCTTCAGTTGAATGTTTTACTGAATTATATACTTCTTATCTCTTAGAGGGGCAGAGCCAAGATAGGGTTAGTGATCTGTAAGCTTTATATGCTTCCTTTTCTAATTTTGAACTTCTATTCGATTAGTATTGGTAATCTATCTGCCATGTTGACCACCCTTTTGTTTTAGTCTTGTCTCTTTTATACAGCAATGAAAAGTTCCTATGTTTTACCCTCAGGAAATTGCATCTGAGATTTCTGGGCTTGAGAAACAAAGAGATCAGCTTGAGGCTGAATTGAAAAAGGTTCTCTCTCTCTCTCTCTCTCTCTCTCTTTCAAATGTACATTTGGGCAAAGATTTCTGATAATAGACTATTATTGCCTCTTTTTGCTCATTGAATTTTGATCAACTTGCTATTGATGTGGTGCCATATGATGACCATGCATTTATAGTCCTTTATCATTGAGGGCTTTTTATATATTTCACTCTGGCTATTCAAAAGTTGTCCCTGGTTATTACATATCAAATTAGTTGGGATTTGGAAGCTCTATTTGGGTGATCTGTGATCATCCTGCACAATATATTGACGTCTTCAATTTGACTGGACAAGGACGAACTCGTCTTCATTGCCTACAATATGAGTTGGGTTGATGGGCATCGCGGTGTTATGATATCTCATGGTGCCTATTCACAAAAAGTTGCATCAATGGAGTCCAAGACACAACCATGCCTGCTGATAATGGTTTTACTTGAGTAATGAGCTGTGTGGATGTAATTTCTACTTCTGATTGCACACCTATTTCTACTAAAGAGGTTCTTATGATTTGCTGCGTGAGTACCTTTTGATAATCTAATCAGCATAGGCTCTAGGGGCGGATAAATGGACTTTTGCTTGATAAATGATTCCTTTACGTGACGAAAAAGTAGATGTTTGGTTTGTTCCTAGGTTTATTCTTCTTTCAGAGAAAAGATGTGGACAATGGCAACTGTTGTTTTCGAACTTGATTAATGGAAGACTGAAATTTGACTTAATTTAGATTCTGGTCAACTCCATCTAATCAGTCTGTGCATGTGTTTGTTCTACTGTGCTTTCATTTTTCATTTAATGGAAACTTTGATGACTGGCATATTTGTAGGTTAATATATCCTTGGCTGCTGCTCAAGCTCGCCTTCGCAATATTATGGAAGAGAGAGACCAATTTGATGAAGCAAACAATCAAATTGTTGTGCACTTGAAAACTAAGGTTTAGGCTATGTCTTTTGATTTGATTTTAGAGTTTCCTTAATTATTATTGAACTACCTTTTGACTTTCTGGTTATTGTACTATAGGAAGATGAGCTGTCAAAAACCATCACATCATGTAAGGTTGAAGCTGAGGTTCTCAGTACGTGGATTAATTTTCTGGAAGATACTTGGGTTCTCCAATGCTCATATGCAGAAGTGAGGGAGAAGCAGGTCAAGTATGGACTTCAGATTCTCTTCTCTCCGTCAATTAGGTTATTTATGTGCTTGTTGTTACCTTCTTTTCCAGCCCCTCCTCCCCAAGTTCTTTTTTTTTTTTTTTTTTTTTTTTTTTTTTCTTTTTATGAGTGGGGGGGGGGGGGGTGGGGGGATCTTTGTTCAATTTTTATTTTTTTTTTTTTCTACTTTTTCTTTTTTTGTTTCCTTTTTTTTGGGATAAACAAAAGCACATAAATAACCTAATTGACGGAGAGAAGAGAATCTGAAGTCCATACTTGACCTGCTTCTCCCTCACTTCTGCATATGAGCATTGGAGAACCCAAGTATCTTCCAGAAAATTAATCCACGTACTGAGAACCTCAGCTTCAACCTTACATGATGTGATGGTTTTTGACAGCTCATCTTCCTATAGTACAATAACCAGAAAGTCAAAAGGTAGTTCAATAATAATTAAGGAAACTCTAAAATCAAATCAAAAGACATAGCCTAAACCTTAGTTTTCAAGTGCACAACAATTTGATTGTTTGCTTCATCAAATTGGTCTCTCTCTTCCATAATATTGCGAAGGCGAGCTTGAGCAGCAGCCAAGGATATATTAACCTACAAATATGCCAGTCATCAAAGTTTCCATTAAATGAAAAATGAAAGCACAGTAGAACAAACACATGCACAGACTGATTAGATGGAGTTGACCAGAATCTAAATTAAGTCAAATTTCAGTCTTCCATTAATCAAGTTCGAAAACAACAGTTGCCATTGTCCACATCTTTTCTCTGAAAGAAGAATAAACCTAGGAACAAACCAAACATCTACTTTTTCGTCACGTAAAGGAATCATTTATCAAGCAAAAGTCCATTTATCCGCCCCTAGAGCCTATGCTGATTAGATTATCAAAAGGTACTCACGCAGCAAATCATAAGAACCTCTTTAGTAGAAATAGGTGTGCAATCAGAAGTAGAAATTACATCCACACAGCTCATTACTCAAGTAAAACCATTATCAGCAGGCATGGTTGTGTCTTGGACTCCATTGATGCAACTTTTTGTGAATAGGCACCATGAGATATCATAACACCGCGATGCCCATCAACCCAACTCATATTGTAGGCAATGAAGACGAGTTCGTCCTTGTCCAGTCAAATTGAAGACGTCAATATATTGTGCAGGATGATCACAGATCACCCAAATAGAGCTTCCAAATCCCAACTAATTTGATATGTAATAACCAGGGACAACTTTTGAATAGCCAGAGTGAAATATATAAAAAGCCCTCAATGATAAAGGACTATAAATGCATGGTCATCATATGGCACCACATCAATAGCAAGTTGATCAAAATTCAATGAGCAAAAAGAGGCAATAATAGTCTATTATCAGAAATCTTTGCCCAAATGTACATTTGAAAGAGAGAGAGAGAGAGAGAGAGAGAGAACCTTTTTCAATTCAGCCTCAAGCTGATCTCTTTGTTTCTCAAGCCCAGAAATCTCAGATGCAATTTCCTGAGGGTAAAACATAGGAACTTTTCATTGCTGTATAAAAGAGACAAGACTAAAACAAAAGGGTGGTCAACATGGCAGATAGATTACCAATACTAATCGAATAGAAGTTCAAAATTAGAAAAGGAAGCATATAAAGCTTACAGATCACTAACCCTATCTTGGCTCTGCCCCTCTAAGAGATAAGAAGTATATAATTCAGTAAAACATTCAACTGAAGAGATTCTCTCACATACTGAAAACAAGAGCGAAAAGACTAAAAACAGATATTTCACAGACGCACCATTCAAAAACTCATTTTTCTAAAGCAACAACAAGTGGACACTAAACAGGTAAAATGAACATCGAGTAGGAAAAAGTTCACAAACTAAATTTCACAACAAGAATACTACAAGAGGAAGTCTCGGATAGAGACTGGGGCAGCAACTGTTTGTGTGTGTGTTTGTATTAGAAATTTAAACAACAGAAATGTGCTCTAGAACCAGATCACCTTCTCTTTCTCACCAACTTCACTAGCCTTAGCCGCACGAACTTGTAATGCTTCATCTTTCTGCGATCTGCGAGATAAAAAGGCATATGATGTAATTAACATTCACTAACAACTAACCATAAATCAGCTCGCAATGACATTCTAGTTTATATGCAATCTACACTCTTAGAGCCATTGACAACAAATTACAGGAAACGTAGCAACTAGAACTTATTGCCTCTACATTGTAGCTTCTCATATCCTAAAGCTTTCCAGATAAGCATCACAAGATAAAAATTCATACTATCACTGATTACCAGAGATCTTTGATATGGTGGTAATATGACACCCGATAGCCTATTGATAGAGTAAGAAAATGATAGCTCCCTATCCAATAAATCTACACACATGCTAGATTTTATGTGGGTATTGAGGAAGACTATATATTTCTACACGCAATTAAAGAGAAGCTGTTTGACTTATTAAGCTCACATAAATGAAATGACAAAATGCTTATTTTATAATCAAAGTCGGTTTCTTGTATCTTTTGAACTGAGGCTGAAAAGAGGCTTAACAAAATTAAAAAGCAAATTCCTTATAACAATGAAAAATTCAAGGACATTATCAGGTTTGATAAACCAAAGAAAAATCAAAAACCTAACAGAGAATAACAAAAAAGATGTGGCATAGAATAACCTGGTTGAAGCATAATGCCTGTTTAAAGCTCGCCACGCCAATTATAATAAAAACACGCCCAAGCCCAGTGCAGAAAGATAAAGGGAGGACCAGGCCCAACCACATGCACCCCATAGATATCTTGGGGTATAGTGGTAGAAAAGACTATTTTCTTCTTCTCCATCTAGAATATTAAGCAAAACAACAACCACACAAGATCATACTTTCCCCAATGATTACTGGAATTTAGAATAGGCCAGAGAAAGACTAAAGGCAAAGGTTATTTATGCGAGTTTATGAACAAGATTTCACTACTTAAAAATAGATAAGGTATTGTGGTCAACATGACCAAAGTATCAAATGAGAATTTGAAGAGAAATGTTGTCAAACAATTGGTCTTTTAATTCCCATAGGGATAAGAACTAGGTTGGTTAAATAAAAAATTTCTCCCAACAGAACTCATGATTGACTGAGTGAATTTCAAGAAGGCAAAGAAACTGCAAGGGGTAGAACAAAAACTGACAAGATAACTAATCACAGGGCCGGGCCTAGTAAAAGATGCAAACCCCCCTACCCCCCACAAAAAAAAAAAAAGAATCGCGTGAGCCATGTATCTAAATCATTAAGATGAGCTTCTGTCATCAGTGAGGAGAGCATTTCAGAATTGACCAATTAAAAGTGTGGAACCCTCTATGTCATCCAAAGCACTTCACAGTACGTCAATACTAAATTATATCTCACGTGATACAGTTTCCTCTTGTTTATATTGACAAAGAAATCTACAAAACGCCGTTTTCTTGATTTCCCTAAGGTGAGCACCTTGAGATGATGTTAGTCCGGTAAATTTTTCTTTTTGAATTCATTTTCAAGAATTATACTTAGCATGGACCCACAAGCAAACCACATCAGGCAATAATGCGAATGATGTCAAACTACAAATTAGGAAAAGGCATGTGTATGAATAGACTAAATCTCTTGCCTGTGGTCTAAAATGCGCTTTTCACCTTTTGTCACTGAGCTTGCAAGAGACTCTGACAAGATCTTCAACTTATCAACCTGTTCATATGTTCCAGAAAATTGTGGCAAAATCAGAAAGCCTGGACCCATAAAAAAAAGGTACACAGTACTTCGCCGTATTTAAAGAAAGAGAAAACGGAAAACCCACAACCCAAAGTATGCATAAGCACACAAGGAAGCATTGAAAAGGGGTAAAAAGACAAAGAAGAGGGTTGGTAGCTGCTCTAAACCTTTCCTCGCCTGATGTCACCCTTCAATTTAAAGCTCTTTTATCATGAGGTGCCGCCAGCTGGAAGTGATGTCATGGTGAAATGGGTACATGAAGCAATATGATGTTGTAGGTAAATCAATATTGTCTATGGTTAATTATACTGTGGTTGGGATGGAAATCAAAGGAGCAACGGGAACATGGTGAACTGGTGAAGGCATAGGCAGATAAAAGGGCATGGTATTACCAGAGCCAAAGAAGGTGGCTTAACAGTAATGCCATAATCCAAACAGCAGAAGAATGCAAGCAAAAGGCTTCATTGGATGCTTGGGCAAAAAGAAATGTTTAAACCTAAGTGTACTCCAGGACCATAAGTGTGCTAATTGAAAATGATATAAGAAGTGAAGCCCATCTTAGGTAGTTTAGACAAGCAAAACAACCTTGAAAATATCCAGGGTGAAGATGAGACTTCATTATTGAGATGCAAATTAAATTAGGTAGGAACAGCCCCAAAAAGAAATAGATGAAAACTTTAAAGAAAGAACTCAAGTACTTTGACTTTGATTTTTCCGAAGACTTGATGCTCAAGAAAGGACTGTTGAGCATGTGTGGTGTAAGAAAGAAGTTCCACATTGGATGCCTACACCAAAAGAAGCAATTGATAATACCTAGTTGCCCATCATAGGGAGTTTAGACCAGCAAAACAACCTTGAAAATGTCCAGGGTGAAGATGACAACCTTGAAAATATCCAGGGTGAAGATGAATCTTCATTATTGAGATGTAAATTAAATTAGGTAGGAACAGCCCCAAAAAGAAAGGACTGTTGAGCATGCGAGTGGTGTAAGAAAGAAGTCCCACATTGGATGTCTACCCCAAAAGAAGCAACTGATAATACCTAGTTGCTCATAACTTAATGGCTTAAGCTTTTGAATGCAGATGGGTCCAGCTAGGTTGTCAATGGGCTGAACTTATGAGCTTCCCCTTAATTCTTCCCATCATGAAGGCATAAACTTCTGCAGAGCTTCCCCAACAAGGACAAAGGTTAGGAAGTTAAAACCCCACTGCCAACTCCATCTAATGGGAACAGATCAGGTTCTTGTTTGTTGCCATCACAATCATAGTTTTTGTTTAGTAAAAGGGCCAATAATTCACTCAGTTGCAACCTTATGTTACAGAGATTGACTAGTTCATTTTTCATTTAGGCATACCAGAATGGGAAACACCAACACCGTTGTGAAAATTTCATGACAACATACAATTCCTGTGTCTATGACAGTAATCCTACATTGTGCATCAAACCATCAACACTACACAACTAGAAAGGAACTAATTTAGAAATTAAATGAGCATCGGGCTCCGAGTATAAGACGTTCATGTCACATAGTTGACAATGCACATTGATACAGACCTTTTGGGCATGAATCTCCGAGGAGTCTCCATTATGTGAACTCTTTTTCTTTAGCAGAAGCCCTTCCAATCTTGAACAGACTCGGATTTTTGCAAGAGCTTCTTTCAACTCCTACAGGAAAATAAACTTAAAAGTTAGTAACTCAATTCTCTGTCTATCAGTAAGTTTTACAACATCATCAAAGACACCGTCTTATCCAAGATGCATAAACCAAATGTTATGGCACAAAAACAAGAACCAAATTAAAACCCAACGAATCCAACTAACCCCACAATAGTCTTGTACAGATTAAGAAGGCCTAGTCGTCAACAGGAGAAAGTTCCATAGGACAAAGCAACTTACCTCTATGGTGGTTAAAGTTGCCTCTCCAGGTGCTCCATCACTGTCTGCACTGGAAGCCTTCTGGGACACACTCAGATCGTCAAGTTTTTTCTTTAGTCTAGAGGTTTCAGCATCTATTCTGTAACCAAAAAACCAGGTGAAAGCACGGTCAAACCTCCTAAACACAGTCTCACAAGTTGATAAATAACACTAATATGTTATTAATATTGAGGTAGAGTAAATGAATATCGGGAAGCAGAGAGGGGCATTTATGGTTATTTTTTTAAACGGAAAGTCAACTCAAACTTACGAGGAAGATGCCCATGGCAGTAGACTCGCAATTTAGACTCATCTAGAAGCCAGCTATCAGGTTTGGAAAACTTCATGACAATCAAATAAAGGCTTTTCCCCACTACAAGTTGAGGCCTTGAACATCTCATAGTGTCACAGGGACACCAAATTTAACGCCTTACTCAAGTAGGAGAGCAATGAGTATACTGATGGAGACCTCAAAGCCCTCAAAGCCACGTTAAACTTTACAATTAAGGATTTCAATAACATGAATCTTGGCCCTAAAACAAAGCCACAGAGACTATTACTTCTATAGTGTCTATGTAACCAAGTTAGTAGGTCAGGGAAGAAACTTTAACTGGTATGAGTTCCCAACGGAAGTACGGCTATATGGTTTTGGAAACCAAATGGTTAACAAAACTTTGTTGTCTAAAGAGAGATGAACAGCTCCAATTGAGTGAACAATTACATAAAGTTGGTCGCCATAGGAAGAAAGTACATGGGATGTGAGCAAAACCACACAACCCTTAATAAGTTCTATAGTATTGATATATATAGACCAACCATTATTTGACTAGAAATCTCAATGTGAAGGCCATCAAGAGTAAAATATAAAAAGGTTGTCAGCCTCCTCATTAGCATACCTTCCAAGATCAGAATTAAATTTTAAGCCTGAAATAGCGCTCTGTGCAAACTGAAGCAGCTCCTCTCGCTTCACCTGGACAAATATATTATAATAAAGAGCAATTACACCCCAAATATATAGGAGCAAACAGGGATGACTATGAAAATCACAAGGACAAAGCAAGTCGGATGCTAATATTACAAACCAACCATGTGGTATCAATTTTAAGTTTCAGCACACACCAGATAATTAAATTCGCACCACCCTAATAACCAGTTATGTTGTGTTTGGTTTGCCTTGGTGCAATGGTATGGGCATTCCACATGAAATGCCCATTCCACCACTTGAACAAAGGGTGGTTCAAATCACCATTCCTTTCCCTTTTTTAACCAAAAAATGTACAACTGAAACTTCTGTAACTCACAATTATTCATTACTAACTGATATGATCATATACAATATGCAAAATGCTTTAATTACTTATTTTATATTATATTATAAAATACAATAGGATAATTTAATTACTGAAACAATTAATGTTCTTCAGAAATTTCAATTGTTGTACTTTTAATGCAAGTACAATATAACTTAAATTTATTCAAAAATTCTCATTCAATTCGATTCTGACTATTTTTTTCCTTACAACCAAACACAAGAATCCTCATTACACAAATTCCCACAATTAACAAAACAAAGATATCAAAATCATCATTCAATTCCATTCCATTCAATTCTCTGATCCCATTACACTCTGCTGTACAAAATGCAACATCAGTCTCTCGTCATTACATTTAACAAGAGATTGAAAACTCATTTAATTCAAGGTTGTACCAGCTTCACTTGCCAAAGTTATTTTCTTGTAAAACTCTGTTCAATTACACCCATGCACACGTGTCAAAAGGTAGAAGGACAGAGAATGGAGGGACTAAGGAGGCTGTTTTAGGTTAGTTAAAAAAAATCTGATCCTCAGAAAGATATGATCAGTTAAATATTCGACCTAAGAGCTAAAGCAAATATTTGTGTTAGATGAAATTGTGAAGGTTAAACCAGAGGACCAGAGCCAATTGCACATCCCGTTCGCTGATAATTTCCAGAGGCTACAAGATTTGTTTACAGGTAAAATTACCAACACTTCATCTTGATAGCCTGAGAAAGCTTGTGCCAAATCCTGTATACTGCTCACGATAGCGTTGTGAACTTCCTTTCCTCCAGTAAGACAGAGCCTGCATCGCAAAGAAAACCTTAAAGCACTTCAGAAATAAGCCTATGCTAAAAGATTCAGAGTTACTCGTTTGCACCTAACTTAAAAGGAGAATGATCTGCTCAAGTTATAGATAACAACAAACAAACCAATATCTCAATGAGTTACATGCAATAGCACATTATGATACCAAGAACCAAAGCGTTGAAGCTCCTATGACGGGGAAGTGCATAACTCAGAACAAGATATTTGAGATATTGTGACAGCTGGCATGGTGCATATACTCACCCAAACATGTCAAGGAGCAAAGCAACCTCTTCCTCATTTGGGGCTTCAAGAATCTGAACAAACGCAACCGGTTGACAGTAAGCTGTAGTAATAATTGGAAAACCACAACAAGTAAAACAGTAAATAAACCCCAAACATTGTGGTAAATTAACCCCCGGTGTAATCAAATTTAAAACAAGTGGGGCCAAAAGTTTACTTAACTATGTCCATCCCATTGCTGCTTGCCATTTGCGGTTGTATATTAATGTGTTCATGATCCGTTACCTAAAGCCTCATCAAAGTATTCGTCTTATGTGTTATTTACTAAATGATTGTAACACGATATCTTATGTTCAAAAGACCAATTTCTTCACCTCTGATTGCCACTTATGCACACAAAGACTAATGTGTATGTAAAGTATAAAAAACGTTAACAATGGAATAAAATAATGACCCTCCAGAGCCTGACTCTGAAACGAAAAACATCACGAAAAATTCATCTGTTTTGCCCCCAACATCAGGATCATAATACCCATGATGAACCTAAAAATGGTAAGGGAGAAGGTTTAGAGGGCAAAGGTAAACTCAGACAAGTAGAACTGAAAGAACCTTATATCAATAGTTCATCCACATTGACTGTCATCCTTTTTATCTTTGAAGTTCAGCTCGAAAGTACTAAAGACATATGGTCTACAATGGCAGTATCATCTCTCCAGATTTTCATTGGAACAACAAGCATTGTAAAGGAAGGATGGGAGAAACTCACTTGATTGAGAATTAATCAAATGATTAACCCGAAACCTGTTGAGAAAAAAACTTGTGCTTCCCTTATGAGAGATACATGTGGCAGCCAAGAAAAAAGATAAACCACTCCCCTACATTGGAAGAGTGGGAATTCTATTCCTCAGTTTCAGCATATACTCTGCTTCTGTCGGCATGGAACCAACCAGATACGCCGTAGTCAACACCGCACCATCCAAAATCCTGCTACCATTACCATCTCATAGTAATATGAAACTTTGGCATTGTCAAGCATATTAAGCACTCGGACCTAGGCCTTCGATAAGCACCCAGAGGTTAAGAGCACAGAATGCATGTTTTTGGTTACACAGGAGGAGCAGGAGTAGAGAAGAACGAGGGAAAAAACAAACTTAGAAAACACACTTTTTTCAGGCTAAAAGTTTAGACCCGACAGAAAAGATCCGACATATGCAGTACTATAATTTTATACCCAATATAAGGCACTGATTGACTTACACATTGACGGACCCCTTTTTTGGATATCCTTTGTGCGGTTCTTCATCCAGACAGGCAAGTGATTCGTGCTCGAGGGTTGCTTTCCTTTCTCTTCTTAGGGGTAACCTCGATATGATTTTCAACATCACTTTAGCACTAGCCTACCCATCTTTAAAGGTAAACACGCGAAACCGACTCTTGTAAGTTACCTTATATGAAAACGAGTAGCATATTCCAATCTTTTGACTGGCCCATTCTGGAGCATCTCTTTAAAACTTTCGAAGGCCCCCCTAACATGCTGTCCAAGCATCATCTTGCACTGTTGAAGAAGTTAAATGTGCGAAGATTGCCAGCCTCCTAAATTTACCAAAACAAAAGTGAATAACAAAAACACAAGATTGCATACAACCTCCAGTTCAGCCGAACCCCATCACAGTTAAACCCTCCGCCTGAAATATTGCTAAACGCCCTTGACAACAAGTGTACCTGCTAAACTAAACGATTTCACCCCCCAGTAACAGTTCCAATAATATCCTCTACATAAACCAACAGATTGTTGTTTTTCTTAGGAGGTTGTCATCACTTTAAGTAAGCAACTTCTGACTGTTCTTGTTTTCTTCTTGCCACAGGTTCCCAAGCTTTGGCCATTTAAAAAAAAAACACTTGCAGTTTTAAACAAGCATACTTGCTAGTGTAGCTCCAGCATCAGGTACATATGACATTTCTAAAATAGGGGGAAAGCCCAGTTTTTTTTTATTTTTACTTACAGTCGAGTCCTACCTAAAATGCCAGAAC
>JAGVVM010005740.1:0-28517 GCA_019149425.1 Psidium friedrichsthalianum | reverse complement strand
CCGAGATTTTTGAAAATAGCCGCGGAGAAGGAAGAGGTCGCGCCCCACGCACAGAGACATGGGAAAGGTAGATGGGTCCCAGGAGGGACAATGACGCTAAAAAAGAACAACAGAGAAGGCTGACATCCTCAATCGAGGCATAGCGAGTTGTATTGTCACCAGCGCGTTTTCGTCTCCCCCTACAGGAGGGACATACCGAACGTCCCGCTAATAGAGCGCCGGCGCATACGTACGCCTAACCCCAGACCCAGAACCTTTTTGGTGGTTACTTTTTCCGTAGATAGGCCTTTTTGCTTTCTGTCGGCCGTTTGGTTTCATGCAAAGGAGTTGTCGAAGCAATCCACTTAGACTCGATTCCCGACGTTGGAAAGGCCAGGGATTTGCCTCGAAACAGTGGCACGAGCCGAGCATTGAGTGATTGGCGTGCTCGCACGGCCGTTATGTGTTTTGTGAGGTTGAATAAAAACATTGGCACGGGTGGTGGCCTAAGCAATGAGATAGATGACGTGACAAGATGGTTGTGATCGAGATTGTGATGGGATCATCCTAAATCAATATCAATACAATCACATAGAAAATGTGAAAATGATGAAACACGAGATTACTCAGATTCACCTCAAAAGAGGGATACGTCCGACAAAGGGATTCCATTAATTTTTTCGCTCGTTACAATGATTCATACAGAGTACAATACATATGACTTTAAAAAATAATGGATCTAAAATCTTAGCCTATCCGAAGGCCCTTTGATCTCATTAACAAACAAGCTTACTTAAACATAAGCCTAAATTAGATGTTGTTTCAGGGGCGTTGCCCTAAGCCTCTGCCACACCAGTAAGCGGGGCAGCGTCCTCTAATGAGTAGCCAGGACCCCTTCGTGTTAGGGGTGCTGCCCCTGAACCCCTGGCCCAATTTTCCCCCCGTTTACCCCCCCCCCCACAAAGGTCTCATATCATGATCAATATTTTGATTCCCTAAGTTGGACAGAGGCGTGCCCGTGTGGAGAACAAGGGTTCCGAAGTATTTACAACTATACAGTTTGCGCTGAGATGCCATTTAGGCTTAGATTTTGACACATGTGACTAGGTCTGTTACGGTCGATCTCACGATCTGGCTAACATGACTTGAGCAATATTAGGGTCGGTTCATACTCCCAATCTACAGGAAAGGACAGGGGTCCCGCTCATCGATGAGCGAGCAAGGGTCTCAAGAGCGCGAGGTCCCTGGGATACCAAAGAATTTTTATAGTTGAGTCCCTATTTTTTTCATTAGTAGTTTGAGCCTAGGCCCCTAAGTAACTAATGTTATATATATTCTTGTTCGTTTGTAATTAAGTGATATAACAATAAGTGCGATGTGCTAAATATGATGGAATCCTCTAGTTAAGGGTGAATCGGGATAACGATTTTCTTTCTCGTCTACGTTGTAATTCTGTTTACACGTTGTGTTGTATGCCGAATCCTAACAAAGTAAGCAAGGATGCGACTAGGGTAGGTTTGCATTGAGCCAGCACGCGCATGGAGAGGCTATTGATGTTCTTCGCGAGACCGGGGCCAGACGCGGGCAAGCCAAGCGTCTGATATGTGATTGCTTCGGTACCAGGCAGTGGCATGGGCGTGAGAAGGACAAGAACGGCTGGTCCTGTATTTGCGGAGCCGCTTTGACTGAGGTCAAAATTATAAGGGTCATTGACATGGCATGGCGTGTTGGCAAGTTATTATATATATCATTTGGTGTCTTTTCATGTAGTTTTTATCTACCTGTGTCCATACATTTATGGTGACTGTCTGTGTGGATGCTCAGACTGGTACTTTGAAAATTCTCCAGCAAACGCCGGGGCATTCTGCCAGAACAGTTGGGTGGCATTTGGACTTGTCAAACTGGCACTTAAAATTTCCATAATCCTAAGCAAATGCTTCGAATTTGAGCAAAAATTGATGCGTCTCTTTGGTCGCGAAGCAGGTGTGCACGAGGTTGACTCTCTCTACAAGTCACTGCTGTGATTTCGAGACCGACTTTCAGGAAAATGATTAAAGGGGTGGGATCTAAAGGTCTGTATAGTAACCGTTTTAGTTTTCTAATTCTATTTCTTGAAATAGAAAAATAAAAAATAAAAATCATATTTGATAACATAAATTGTTTTGATCTGATTATGTTCCAAAAATAGTTTCGGAGTAAAAAAAAGGACAAAGGAAAGTTGGTTCTGAAAATGAAAGTATATTTTAGGAATTACAAAACAGAATGAAGTCCACATTTCTTACTTTTCCTTTCAGTTTCTTGTTACTTTTCCTTGACCTAAAACAGAATAAGGTCACATTTTCAAAAAAAAAAAAAAGATAAAAAATAATAAAACAATAGAAATAGAAATATAGAAAAAAAATTGGAAAAATGAATAAAAAATAAGAAAAATAGAGAAATCCCTAAAGATGAAGAAACTAATATTATGCTAGTTTGATCTCATTTTTATAATTTTGAGCCTAAATTCCTAGATTTTATAGATTTTGTTCTTTTTTTACAAAAATCATTAACACATTTGTAATTAAACTTGAACACACATTTCTCTAAGCCCTTAGGGCTCATTAGGATTTTATGATGTGATTATCAAGGTTATGATTTCTTTCATTATGTAGTAATTTCTTGGTTGTGTTTTGCCTAGGTTTATATATTTTAGACTCAGTCTAGTTTTATAAAATTTTGGAAAAAGATAAAAATAATTATCGTGAACACTTAGCGAAAGCTCCTGTTCTTAAGTTTTCGATAAATTAATATTGAGATTTAATTTTCTAGAATAAAAATGCTACACCAATGTAGGGAAGTGCAATGCCATTTTCTTGCATATGAAGAACGAGGGTCTCGCTCATGTTGGTTGTTCTGCTCCATTCAAAAGAGTTTGATGAAACTCACAATAAATGGCAAAAGTGACTCGTGACGATTCTTGATATTTATTTTTACATTTCAATAGCAATATGTTATATAAGAGAATTTAATATGAATTAAATCTCGGATTGAATTCGAAATATAAGCGAAATTTCACAAAGTAAGTACGTAATTATTGACTTAAATGACGAAAATTGGGAAGAGCAATTGTTTTCGCAAACGTAAAAATTTTGTATAGTTACAACATTTCTATTTTAGGAACATAATTTTGGGCAGTACAAACACGTTCTGATTCTCTAAAACTCATCTACGAAATAAATTAGAAAAAAATTATTTTAATCAAATCACTTTTTCAGATTAGAATAGTTGTCATCAGTCCTAAGTTTTTCATGACTTTGACCTGGCGACTTCGCCCAAATTCAACGTTTCTGCAGCGTGGTGGCGTAAAGTCAAAGCCTAGGCAGGTTCAAGTCCAAAGTTTCCTCTTTCTCAGTTCTACTTTCAGCCTGTTTAGGATAATGCAAAACAGCCAAGGCTTTTAAAACGCCACGAGGCTCCTTGTCTACCATATCCCTGGTGACCGAAGCTGGAAACTGTGAAGGTTGATTGGGCAGATCCACGAACGAAAGATCCTGTCCAAAGGTTCCATCCTTAAAGATGTTATGCCTATTCGTAGGTGGTAGAAAACTGGAAAAGTGGCTACCCAACAGTCCTCCATTCCATTCTCTTAGAATCCTTTGTAGCTTCAGAGTCCGGCTGATTATGCTGTTGGGTTTAGCTGGGGTGATTGAAATTCTCCCTGAAGATACTTTGGATTAGATTTAGGGTAATCGGTTTCGGATGGTGGGCGTCCAACCCTAAAACAGGAATAAGATCAGATTATGATTATTTATTCCCAATTTGTGAAACTAAGAACCGTTCATCTGGTCCTGGAGACACATAGGAACCGACTAATTAGTCTAGTCCATATTGCCCAGTGGATCTAGGAACCAACGGTCTACTCTCTCTCTCTCTCTCTTCTCTGTTTTTTCCTTATTCTTGCGAAGATTCTGCAAGTATTGTTGTACCATGTAAACTACTATACAGTAAGGTTAGTATGAACAAGCTAGGTGATAAGCTAACCTATGGTGATCATGTCCACGAACGACGCTATATGATCATCAAGAACCAAGTCTGCGGTTTTGCCACAAAGTTTGACATTTATAACAATCATTATTGGAGTTTCACCATAAAGTTCTCAAGCTTCGTTCAATTAGGAAAACATGGCAGTTAGATTTTCGGGCCGTGGGAGAGTGAAGATGAAGAATGAGGATTTTGGATTTTTACTTTGTAACGATAAGAACAAAAAAATAAAAATAAAAGAATCAATCAAGTCCAAGTGGTCCAGGTGGGTGGATCCACACCCGAAAATCAAGAGCAAGACCGTACCATGGGAACCGCCCAAGAACCGGCCGATTCGATCCGATTCTTTTGCTCACCCTAATCAAACTGCCATGACCCACTAACCAAAGGAAGGTCTTGATGGGCCCTAGATCAATGGCGGCCTTGGGCTACGATCCCTTAGACAGACACAAAACACTGGATTCCTGGTGACTTCCCCAACCCACCATCTGTTTTCTTTCTTGCGGACGATGTCCCCATCAATTAGGTGAAGCTTCCTGTCATCCGGGGTCTCCCTCATAAGAAATTTCTGCAAAATTTCTCCACCTTTATCGCAAGTTTGTTGGCAGAACATCGCCTGAAAGCCCTTTCATACGTGCCCAGATCACATACGGCTCGGCGGAATTTGTCGGAAAGTTTGCTCATCGACATCCAAGGCTAGGGTTTCTTCCCACGCAGCATTTGTCCGCGGGATGAGGTTTTTCTTGTTTCCAAGTTTTGGAAGCGAAGGAAATGGGTTCACTGTACGTGATATTTTCATGCAGAAAAATCTGCGAGGTCCTGTGGAAATGGATGAATCCCGTCTCGCCCTTTTCAAGATCAAAGACCGCCCTTTAATCGACTTTGCAGCACAATAATTACCTAAAGTTTGCCTTTTTCTTTCTCATGCGGCCCGACTGCATGATCCTCAACCTAACACCCAGCCGTCTTTTTGCCTTTATGATCCAAACCTCACTTTCCTTGCCTGCCTTTTTCATGCAGGTTTGATAAAGAATGAACTCGAGCGGTTTGAGTAAATCCAGTCCACATGTACAGAATACACATTGGAGCTAGCAACAAGCATCTAGTTATGTAGAATCAGGCGACAAAACTCCTCCTAGAAAAATCGCAAAAATCATCCTAATTTTCACTTATTGACATTTCGTACCTCCTTCACGTTGAAGTCTTACACATCACACTAGGTTTTGGAAAATCTGTGATTTACATCTCGGAATATTCTGTAAGGGCATCCGGTGCCTGCTCATTAATAGAAAGCGATTTGGATGCGTTCCTTATTTCAACCTGCCGGTTCTTGCACGCCTTATACCTCCAAATTATTTTTTCTATTCTTGAAGGAAGGAAAACACCATAAAAACTTATAAAAGATTTCTCTTCCAGCTTTCCGTTAAGCCCCTAAGGATATGCTCAACTCCGATCTATTGCTATTAGGAAAGTATCGAGAAGATGCGTGAGCTTGTTGGCTCTATGTCCCGTTCGATTTTCGTAAAGTTTTCCCTATCATCTGCATTGATTTTCGTATAAAAAGGTAGAAAAATCATATTATATGTGTGACAACCTTTGGGGAATAGTTTCTGAACAAAAATAATAGAACTCTTCTCAAAAGTAATAATACTAATGAACGGAAGACAACTTTTTGGTACTTTCGTATCTTTTTCTCGCTAATAGGCATGTGATATTGCTCATAAAGCGATTGAGGTTGTGCTTTACAAATAGGCAGAGCAAAAATCTAAGTGAGGAGAATTAGAGATAGGACAGAAGAAGAAATGAAGAAGATCTTTTTCTGTCGAAATGCATCAATGATTAGAGATTCATGTTGACGGATGGCAATCGGATATGTCGAAGAAATTGCTTGTGATTCTCAACTTCGATGGAAGTCCTAGTTTGGTTCCGTTTGTGAGCTGACGATATCTTGTTTCCTCTCAAAATGAATAAGAGACGAACATTTTCTTTTAATTTTAATGAAATGTAAACATTCATTCTCAATATTATTCTTAAATAGTATTTTCATTGTCACTCCCTAACCATGTTTTGATTGCACATATCGAGAAAATCAGAGGGCCTAATTATACAAATTAAAACTTAGGGGTAAATTTGTCAAATGGGTGGGTTGGATCGGGTAAAAAATGGTCCGATCTAAATTGCCCATTTTAAATCAATAGAATTCTAGCGACCCATACTCGACCTCAATCATACATGACACAACCCGAGCATCAATTCTTTGCAATTTTTTTTCTTTAAATTGTTATCTCTAAAGAAGGGGAGACTCCCGTACCAGCTTGTTGAGTCGGTGAGAGAGCTCGCGTGCTCGGATCGGGCTGTGCGCTAGAACTTCGCTTGACCCATGGCAACATGAAGATGTGGGTGAGTGCCGTGCCGACGAACAAGCACACCTGCGTGGATGGGCTGGCGGGTCGGGTCATGGACGGAGTCAGGTTTGGGTTACGAATTTTTATATTGCTTCTCCTGGTGCTTGCAAAGAAGACTATGCCTAGAAAGATAAATATTACATAAATTTCTACTTCCGTAAGAACTAAAAAGATATAATAATATTACAATTTTTAAAGAAAATGATTCATTACGATTTGTAATATTGAAAAAAGAAAATACGGAAACGGACAATGCCAACAAAAAAATAGGCCGAAAAACAATATGATCAATAAACTATGAAAATTTGGCAAATTAAAACAAGACAAAAAGAAAAAGCTGCGGAAAGGAAAAAAGTTTCAGTGTTGTAAGTTCGTTTGATTCTACGTAGTAAAATACGCGTCTAAATTTTTCTGTCCAATTGATAACAATCAATTTCTCATCCCCTTTTCGCCCCTCCCTCCGCCGCCACTAGCAGACTCGCAGGGAACACGTTGACGCCGGCATCGAATTTGAGAACGGAGGATGGTCGCGATGCTCGAGCCATGAGCAACGGTAGCAAGGAGCGGCGGCGATGGTGCTCGAGTGACGGGGGACTATGGCGGTCGGATGAGCCATGGCAGCGAGTCGGGTCCCTAGCCTGAAGCATTGCCGGCTGTGTTGGGGTTGAATTCCATCGCTACATTTTTCGGTTTGAGCTAATAATTGAAAGAAAAAGTGAATTAGAAGTCCTAAAACTTATCACAAAATACAACTGAATTTTAGAACTTGTCACGAAATGCAATCAAGTCCTAAAAATTTTGCAATCGAGTCCTAATTACCAGGCCTAGCCAGGTTCATTTCGGTTGCCTCAATGTTTCGCATTCATAAGGGGATCCATTCCTCTAGGGGTGAACAAATAAATCATGATCCATTCAACCAGATTGGACCGTACCCAACCGGTTGATTTTGGATGGAACCGGCAAGTAATGGTCCGGCTTCCAGTTCCAATTTTTGGAATTAGTGGGTATTGGTTCGGTTTTCGATTTTGGTGGAAATCATCCAACTAGCCAATCGGATCGGTCCTTGTTTTGTTTCAGAGAAGTCCTCGTAATTGAGTGTATAACTTTAGGTATGCCTTACTTTATGAAGTATGGAACATGGAATAACAGTAGTGACACCACAAGATTGTGACACGTTAGTTTAGGTTAGCTAGATAGCTGCATTAAGTGGCTCTGTGCCTTTTGGTATAACTTTTGCAAATATTACAATGTTTGTTATCTTGCATATTGAAATTTTTTCATTAGGCAATATGGGCTCAGTGAATATAAGATATTCAGTAGAACACAATCACTGCTATGACATTTAATCATTTCATTCTAACTGAAAACTTGCTATTCTAGTAGAAAACTTAAAGTGTCCAAAGCATAAGCTTGATACCAATCTTCCATTTGGAGCATTACGCTGAACTTTCCCATCAAGAACACAAGGTTCAACGATTCCATCCAGGTCTAATTTCTCCAAAACTGGTTTTTTCTTTTTTAATTGATGTTGATGCTCGGTAGGATCCTAAAAAATCGGACTGAATCGATGGTTCGGTCCTCGGATAGATTTACGAAACGAGCGAGTGGTTCAGGGTTCGCATATTGCAGGAGCCGACCTCTAGCAAGAGGTTCTAGGTTCTAAGGTGGGAACCACTCATCCTGAAACCGATTGCCCCTACATTCCTCCATGCCAAAATTTAAATTAACCATAATTGAAATCAGAACAATTTCTTCTCTGCTGCTATAATTGAAGTATAACAAAAGGCGGGGTCTTGAATTTCTTCACGCACGTCAGTTCCCACTGAATAATTTCCCAATGTTGATGGCCAACCATCGGAGACCCACGAGGAGGGCCCGGGTCGCCATCGGCCCGCGCCCCGCGATCCAAAAATTCCACGTGGACGGCGCTGCAGTAATCCGGCGGCACGTGTCGAGCCATGTGAGGTCAGGAGCGATCGCCATCTTCCCCCCTCCCTTCGAAATCGCGCTGACGTGCCGAGGGCTCCGGCTCTGTGCCGCACACGTGGCGGAGGAACGACGGCTCGTCCGGGGAAAAGGCCAGGAAGCTGGCGGGTGCGCACGTCCCCATCACGTGACCCTGGGCGGCACCGCCCTATCGCCGGTCCCAAAAAGAAAAAAAGGGTTTTTGTTTGCTTGTTTATTTCGAGCTTCATGGAGGAAGCGTGGGATAAATATTCTTTTTTTGAAATTAATATTCTGAAATTGACGGGAAATCGGTTTTCTTTTTCCGTGAAGTTACAATGAGGTGCGACAGCAACTTTATTCTTAGCCAAACCTTAACGTCGTTTTCGATTAGCTGAGTATGAGAAAATGTCCCTAAACTTTGGTGATTTGCATCTTAAACTTAATTTTAAGGTGAGAGCAATATGTGTGACCTGGTCAGGATATATATATATATATATATATATATATATATATATATATATATAAAATAGCAAATAAATGAAAAGAAAATTGGTGATTCGCGTCTTAAACTTAATTTTAAGTTAGGAAAAATGATACAGATGATCTTTAAATTTTGAATCAATATGTAATGGGGATCCCAAACTTTTAATTTGACTAATATAATCTACAAACTTCGGTTTAATATGCAATATTGTTTCCGAACTTTTAATTTATTTAATGTGATGTCGAAACTTTTAGAGTATGTTCAATTCAATTCCCGAACTATAAAAAAAAAAAAATGTCTAGTGCTGTCTTTGATGGTATATCTAGCTGAAATTTGGTGATTATATGATGGGTCTCTTTCTGTCGGCCACCATTGGAAGCATCATCAATGTCTAAAGAGAACCGTTCACGAGACCACTTTCCCTATGCAAAAATAAAATTTTATCTGTAAGGGGGGAAAAAAAAGAAAAGACCCACCAATCATCAAATAATTCTCTGAAGCTCAAGAGAAAAAGGTCGCTCATCCAAAATGCAAGAAAATAAGGAGAAAAATATAAAAAGAATATTGACCGGGAAAGAGTGACCAGAAAAGTTGAGGCCACGTGGCGGGAGGCGGTGGTCCGATGGTGACCAACCATCCACCAGAACCGGCGGGGACAGACAGCTCCAGCTCCGAATCAGTAACCACCAAGCACCAACGATGTCCTTTTTGGGCCACTTTGTCCACATCAATTCCTCTCCCGGCAGCTATCATCACCGGAGCAGCCACTCGTCTGACAAAGGAGCCTCCACTTCCCCACCATTTCCCTTCGCTGCCCTCGTATTTTAGATCAATCTACCATTTGGACCCTCGTAAGTGGGAGAGGGATAATTACACCCAACGGGAATTGAATTTTGGCTTTAACGCACAAATGCTGATTAAGAATTTTTAATTTGTTCAACATGATCTTTCAACTTTAGCTCAATATAAAATGTGATTTTTAATTTTTGATACATGTTTCAATTCAGTCAATAGAGAAAATGATAAATGCTGTCCCTAAACTCGAATGAATAGAATAACAACATCGAACTCAAGGATCAAATCGAACATACACAAAAAGTTTCGGCATCACATTAAATAACATTAAAAGTTCATGGACGATATTGCAGACTTAGCTAAAGATCAGGCCATTTATGTTTTTTCCCCTAAATGAGAAGAAGAAGAAGAACGTATTTCGTGTAGGTAGCAAGCCAATTAGAAGTGAGATTTTAGAATTCGAAAGGAAAGTTGGTTGGGATGCTATCATGCGTGTAATGCGATGACCGACTATGCTGCGTCATTAATATAATCAATGTATTTTCTCAAGAAGTCCTCTTTGGTGCAAAAGATTTTTGTGCATCTATAACCGAAGCTCAATCTTCTCATCTTTTTTCTTTTTTCTTTTCCTTCTTTCTCGTGTTCCACACAAGTTTATCCTCATCAAGCTCTAGTAAATATGGTAGTCTCTGAATTTTTTTTCCTTCTAGTGGATGCCGTACTAAAATCGCTAATCTTTTTTATTCGACCACTCGATACAGCAAACTTTCGTTTCCTTGTAATCGATGCACTTCGCTCCAGATTTCACCGATTTTCATGGAGAAATGCCGCATGGAGGATCGTTAGGTAACCATTTTTGCATTCCGTGGGATGATTAGTTGAATCCCAGCTAAAGTTCATCAACCGCGAAGAAATGAAAGCATTATGCATCGAGTAACTGGAATCAAAGTTCAATGACCTCACCGATGAAATCCGGCCTCTGATGTTCATTCATTCCAATGACAATTGTTCGGTCTAGATAGCCCGATGGGAAAATCGAACTTTTGTGGGTTAGAGATTCCTTGTGGAAAAGGATAGATTCTAGACGACGGTATTGCAATAATTAACCCATGCCTAGCCGTGGTGTGCGATGTGCCCGAAAGGGAATGATGAACAGCTGGAACGATGTGAATGAAGCAGCGACGCGGGCGGTAGGGAACCCCAAATCGACGATCCTAAAAATGATTACTTGTGTTGTTTACAATAATGATTCAATGTAAATTTTTTTCATTAAACAGCAATTTATATCTAATATTTTTTTGAGCGATGAAAATATTTTTGCTTATTCATTTTTATAAAAATACAAGTGATCGTTTGCAAAAATATTTTATAAATTATTCATTTTTCATGAAATAAATAAAATCAATATCTTTTTTTCTTTTGGGGAAGATTTCGATCCAATCTTGTCTTCTTTTCATATGGATCCTCTTAGCATGACTAATACGTGAAATAAACAAAAAATATTAGTTTGGTGTTTTTCTTAATCGTGGTATCAATTGGTACGTTTTTTTTTTACAAATCTTCTGTTGCGCGGAACAAGCGATCGAACGAAAAAATAGACAGAACAAGAAAATAAATCGAACACCAGATTTACGTGGTTCGGTCGTAGAGACCTACGTCCACGGGAGAGCAGCAACGAATTCCACTATAGATCAAGCGATACACGGAGATTACAAATCACTCGAGTCACTCAAACACTCTCAGTGTTTCCCAAGCCCCAATTACATCAAATAACCCACAAGTATTTAGCCCCACAATTCCTCGCGAAATAATCTCTCAATCTCACAAAAAGAATTGTACATAAATTCTTACCACAAGAATTTCTCGACTAGAACACAAAAGTTATTGATGTAATTCTTCCGGAGAAATCCACGTCAAGCACTCGCATAACAACGGCACTTCAGACTTCTCCCTGGACTTGATATCACGAGTAAAGCCTTTGCACAGTAACAGCACTTTCCTTTAAGCACTCATGGCATCACTTGCATCACATCTGCAAGGCTCACTCTCCAACCCTTGAGTACAATATTATATATATGCATGAAGTCCTCGTTTGACTTGTCAAGGAAGAAAAACCCACACTTTTCCCTTTTGTTTATTTTCTTTGACCAAGTCAAAATCCAAAATCCTTATTGGATTTTCCAGCTTCAAACAAACGTAGGCTCCAGCTATCACTAGGAAAGTAGATATTCTCCAACTTCGCATATCACCGAACAGGATATATGTTTCCATAGTGCATAGTTATTGGTATCCACAAATATTCAAATTTCGGACTTTCTTAAACCAACATGATATTAATCAAAACAAGAAATATCCAATTTGAAATATTCGAATTTTCGCTTCGGGCTCAAATTCGAGACATATTTTCAACAATCTCCACCTTGGCTCGACGTTTGAGTCAAGTCACAATCGCTTCGCTAATAAATCAAATTTTGCTACTACTCTCCCAACAGCCCCAATGGGCTCAACCGCCACAGATATCATCCAAGTCCAAGCCGCGCTTGAACTTCGCTATAATCGAGGACCGCATCAGAACACCAACTGCACATGCACCTTTAACTGCTTCACAAGGACTGTCTGACATAACCTCCTCTACCACAGATAAAACAAAACCATTGTTGCATCCATATCTGTCAGGAGATCGAACACGTACCTTGTCAATATCAGCAATTACGGCAACTGTTGGCTCTACAAGCTCCACCTCGCTACAAACACCATCTGTATCGATTACTGCGCTAATATCCGCTACCTTAGGAGTTTCTGGTTGCAACTCCACCTCAAGCTGAACACCGTCTAGATCCGTATGAACACTACAATAATCACTCCTAGCCAGAAGTATTGAAGACTCGTCAAATGTAACTTCTCTGCTGATAACAGGTGAATTTAATTCCGGGCACCACAACCGATAACTGCGTTCACCTTGTGCATAGCCTAGGAACATGCACTTTCTTACCCTTCCATCGAGCTTACCATCACTAACTCGAACATAACATGGGCAACCAAATATTCTAAGAACAGAATAATCAGCAACGTTACCTGACCACACTTCTTCGGGAGTCCGATATTCAATCGGAGTCGATGGAGATCTATTCATCAGGTAGCTCGCCATACTAAGCGCATCCGCTAGGAATCTCCTAGCCATACCAGCACTAGAGAGCATTTTATGGGCCGTCTCTAGTAATGTTTCTGCTCATCAACTCTGCAACACGTGGTGGTTCATTAGCACTAGTGCGGTGTCTCACTATGCCTTCCTTCATGCAGAATTCGTTCAACAGCTCCGAGCAAAACTCCATGCTTTTGTCAGTCCGCACCTGCTTAATCCTTTTACCAGTCTCCTTTTCGATCAAAGCTATCAACTGCCTGATCCTGACAACAGCATCAAACTTGTGCCTAAGCACAAACACCCAGGTCTTTCTCGAGTAGTCATCCACAACTGTTAGCATAAATCTGGTACTCTTCCTTGAAGGTAACCGCGACAACCTGCAAACATCAAAGTGAAGTAATTCTGCAATTTCCGTGGTTTCTTTGACAGTCGCACTAAACTGCACTTTCCGCCGTTGATCTAAATCACAGCTCCTGCATACATTTAGTTCGTCAGCAACATAACCACATAATAAATTTCTTTCACTCAGAACCTTTAGGCTTATCTCGCTAATGTGCCCTAAACGCATATGCCACAATTCAGACTCTCGAACAGATGCATTTGACGTCTCCGCAGCAAAATCTGTCACTGTCTCACCTTGAAGCTTATACAGGCTATTATGCTTGATTACTCTCATTATTACTAAAGCACCTCGAATAATTTTCAGAACTCCACATTCTGAAGAATACCGATACCCAGCTGAATCCAGGGCACTCAAGGAAATCAGATTTTTCTTCAACTCTGGAACATGCCTAACTCCAGTCAATGTCCTCACAATACCATCATGCATTCTGATTCTAACATCGCCAACACCTACAACATCGCATTCAGTGTTGTTCCCCAACTGCACTTTACTACTATCCATGCATTGATAAGTAATAAACCAGTTCCTGTTTGGTGTAGCATGAAAAGAACAACCAGAATCCATAATCCATCCATCAAACGACGAATCATCAGTGACAGACAAGACAAAATCAGCATTATCCGAATCACCATCTGCTATAGCTGCAACATCATCCGCAGATTCAACTCTAATTCCCTTACCCTTATCGTTTTTCAGCTTAAGGCAATCCCTTCTAAGATGTCCCCTCTTGCCACAGTTCCAACAAACAGCACCACCAGTCCTAGACTGACTGCGTCTATTCATGTTCATACTACTCCTGCTAACACGAGTACTAGCTCTTCCTCTATTTTCACCTACTAAAGCAGCAGATACAGATTCGCCAGATTCTTTTCTACGAATATCTTCACTCAGAATTAAATCTCGAATCCCATCAAAAGTTAAACTTATTGATCCAGAGGAATTACTAACAGCAGTAACAGTAGTATTCCAACTATCAGGCAATGAGGATAATAGAATCAAAGCACATACCTCATCTTCAAAGTCGATATCAACTGAACTCAATTGACTGATGATCACATTGAATTCATTGATATGATTAGTAACTGACGTACCTTCGCTCATCTTCAAATTAAACAGACGTCGCATCAAATAGACCTTGTTGATCGCAGAGGGCTTCTCGTACATGTCCGACAAGGCTTTCATCAGACCCGCAGTGGTCTTCTCCTTCACGATATTAAACGCGACATTACGAGCCAACGTCAACCGAATAACACCCATCGCTCGTCTATCCATCAATTCCCAATCAGCTTGCTTCATCGTCTCTGGTTTCTCCCCAGACAGGGGCAAGTGCAGCTTCATCTGATATAAATAGTCTTCAATCTGCATCTTCCAGAAACAAAGTCCTTCCCCTCAATCTGTCGATTTTCACTTTAACTTCTTCTGTCGCCATCGATTCGCTTCACTTTAGCCAAACCAAGCTCTGATACCAATTGTTGCGCGGAACAAGCGATCGAACGAAAAAATAGACAGAACAAGAAAATAAATCGAACACCAGATTTACGTGGTTCGGTCGTAGAGACCTACGTCCACGGGGAGAGCAGCAACGAATTCCACTATAGATCAAGCGATACACGGAGATTACAAATCACTCGAGTCACTCAAACACTCTCAGTGTTTCCCAAGCCCCAATTACATCAAATAACCCACAAGTATTTAGCCCCACAATTCCTCGCGAAATAATCTCTCAATCTCACAAAAAGAATTGTACATAAATTCTTACCACAAGAATTTCTCGACTAGAACACAAAAGTTATTGATGTAATTCTTCCGGAGAAATCCACGTCAAGCACTCGCATAACAACGGCACTTCAGACTTCTCCCTGGACTTGATATCACGAGTAAAGCCTTTGCACAGTAACAGCACTTTCCTTTAAGCACTCATGGCATCACTTGCATCACATCTGCAAGGCTCACTCTCCAACCCTTGAGTACAATATTATATATATGCATGAAGTCCTCGTTTGACTTGTCAAGGAAGAAAAACCCACACTTTTCCCTTTTGTTTATTTTCTTTGACCAAGTCAAAATCCAAAATCCTTATTGGATTTTCCAGCTTCAAACAAACGTAGGCTCCAGCTATCACTAGGAAAGTAGATATTCTCCAACTTCGCATATCACCGAACAGGATATATGTTTCCATAGTGCATAGTTATTGGTATCCACAAATATTCAAATTTCGGACTTTCTTAAACCAACATGATATTAATCAAAACAAGAAATATCCAATTTGAAATATTCGAATTTTCGCTTCGGGCTCAAATTCGAGACATATTTTCAACATCTTCCCTGGTGAAGTTGCAGGTGCCAGAAACTTGCACAGGCTGTATTCTTTTCTGAAGCTTCTTGGGAATTTTAAAAAATAAAATAAAGGGTTAATACTGCGAAAAATCTCAAATTGATAAACTCGTGATAAACAGAGGGTAATCCAAAACTGGTATAATCGTGAAGTGCCACATGCCATCCACTAAGCAATTGACGTTAAATTTAACGAAAATTAACGAAGGATAAATTTATCACAAATATATTAGGTTGGGGTAAATTTGTCACAAGTGTACCAATTTTGAGTTTTTTGAGGTCAAAAAAATAGTTTGGGGTAAATTTGTCACAGAGGTACTAGTTTGGGATTTTCCATGGTATTAATGCTAAAATAAAATGTGATTTGAATTTTACCCAAAAGAAAAAGCTTACAAATTTGCTGTATTCATCTGAGGGGAAAGAAATAATTTGCTTATATTCATGGCGCTTATAGCTCATTTATGCAATTCGATGAGAGTTTGAACTCAACAGGATGCAACTCTTCCTGATTTGACCTTGCTTTTACAGCATATACTTGATGATATATTGCAATAATAATAACAATTATTTAATACGATATCATTTGATTTTCGCTAAGAATTATTTCTGAGACCTCCTCTTAAAAGACAAAATGTTGGCAAAAATAACTTAATAGGCATGTTTTCTCATCGTTGTCACACAATTATAAATGGTATGAAAAAAAAAAAATGAAACAAGACATTTAAGTACGTAGAAAGCATATAGTGAATTCACACAAAACCCGGTAAAATATGTCACACATCTTTGCAACTATGATATAGGCGCTACTTTATGCCCAAGGTATCTTTATAAGAATCATGCATAAGGAAAAAAAATCTTATGAGTGCCCGAATTAAACCCAGTTAATAAATAGTATAATTACTGCCAAGTGCCAAAGTCTCTAGAAAAACAGTTGATATATACATAGTGGAAAAAAAATGGTATACAATATTCAATCATCGAGTGTTCATGATACAAATGTCGCTAAAACAAAGACAAAGAATTATTTTATACAAATTTAGGAGAGAAAGAAAGTAAAAAGGTCTTTAAAAAAAAAAACACAATGTTCAACCATAAGACTTCAGATATTCTCATCTAGAAATGTATAGCCTAAGTTAACATCCCACAAATATGAAATAATAACATCACATGAAAAGGCGATATTGTTTTGATCGGGTAATCTTATACAAAATAAAGTATAATGACTAATAGATTGATACTACTTCCTTTGGAAAATTATTAAAAATTTTTAAACCTATTGCATTGGCATCAATTCAATCATAAATCTTTTAATTGAACCGATTTAGTCATAAAAGCTTAGCATTATTGCCAAATCAATTTATTCAGTCAACTTTGGTTGGAAATCGCTAACATGAATGAGGTTGTCCTACGTATTACAATCGACGTAGACGTGGATAAATTTTACAAAATCTTAATATTTTTTTTCTAATGTTTTCCCTTTCATTTTGGCTGACGAGCGCAACTTAGCTCTTGTCAGATTCGCGAACGTTGAGCCTTTGTAGCCTCTGGCGAGGGCTTGGCGGCCCTCACCCAGGCGGTTGGGGCAATGGCCCTTGCTAGCCAAAATGGAAAAAAGGACAAGAAAATAATAATAAACAATTATAAATTTATAAAATTTGCCCACGTCAATGCTAGTCGTGATAATAAGATAGTCAGTGTCCATCTCAACAATTCTTTGTCAAAATTGGCTAGATGAATTGAATTGGTATAAATAAGAAAGGTTTAGATATAAACTTGTCCAATTGAAAGGTCTAGGAATTTTTTTGATACTTTCTTACTTCCTCCATTAAAATAGAAACGTCCAAATTGACATGAGATGATGTGAAAATTTATCTATTGACATACGCGAAACATAAAAAATTGTGAGTATATATGTCCACATGTACATATAATTCGAGGTGAAGACAAGGGAGAGGAAGATGGCAATGAGAAGTAGATTGGATAATCTTTTGGAGAGGGTGATGACAAGCGAAAGGCCGGCAGGCTCATTAGTTCTCCGCTTTATGGTACAGCAAGGTACGTGCACTGTCCGAAAAAGAATTTTATTACGAAGAAACATGGTGCCAAAATTTGTATCGTTGCTTTCAGCAAAATCATAATGCCAAAATTTGTTATGTTACTGTCAGCCACATCTTTCCTTTCGATTGCCAATAACGTCCCAGTCGGGGGAAAGCTGGAAAGATGAAGATATCGCACGTCTGTAGTGCATTGTAGGTCTTTGAATTGGTCCCATTCTTTTGCAATCGAGAGTGAACGACAATTCGCATCTTTTATCGACATCGGAGAGGAGCTCAAACTAAAGCTTTACTTCTAGAGATAATGACACAAATGGTCCATAAACTTTGCTCAATATGCAATGTGGTTCCTGAACTTTTAATTTATTCAACGTAGTCCTTAAACATTAGCTCTATGAGCAATGTGATCCTTAGACTTTTAATTTGTTCAAGTAGCCATTGAGCTGTTGTAACATGTTCAACTTAATCCTTGAACTATATGAAAATAGTCAATGTAATCTTCCTATTCATTCAACTTCAGGGAACACATTGAACATCTTCTTATACTAAAAGTTTAGAGATTACATTGAATAAATAAAAATTTTCCAAAATCACAATGCACATTGAGCTAAAATTCATGGATTATATGAATAAATTAAAAGTTTAGAGAACACATTACATATTGAGTCAAAATTCAGGGACTATTTATGTCATTTTCCCTGATGCCGTCCTAGTTAATCCTGATTTGACACTAAAAGTATATTGACTTTTCCTCAATAATTGAGTACTTTTATTTGTAACGTTGTGTATCCAATTCCATTCATAAAGCGACTTCTAGTCTCCACGAGAACATGTCTTATTGTTTGTCCATATGTTATCACATGAACGTACCACAACAATTCGAGTGGGTGCACACAAAGAGACAAAAAATTGTATACAAGCAGTGGCTTGGTTAAGAGTACGAATCTGAGCCGTAGCGAAAGCGAGCCTTCATAGGGCAATTGCCACTGCTTATGAACATGAACTTGGGTGATTTATCCATGACCAGGATGAAGCTTGGGTGAAATTAAGTGGAGGTTCGAACCGACTAATGTTGAAGAATCAGCGGATGGGGTCGTGCACCATACTTCTTCCCCTTTGTTTCTTTTTATGTTTGGATGGTTACAATCCTAATACTTCATTATCCCAAATTCCATCACTAAGATATTAGTTTGCAAACGCTAAAGCACCTCGTATAAATAGTAATATATAGAGTTATGCATGTTGTCCTCTTAATTGGGGTTGTATTAGTACCGGCATGGATGACCAGTCCTTAGCTAAATCGAAAACATGAACTATTTGGTCAGGTTCTTCTTTTCTTTCTTTGGCTATGATGGGGGTTCGGAACTCTTTTACCACCCAACTAATCCTTACCAAGTATCATAATTCTTGATGTGTTGTGTTAGCATGCGCGAGTCAGGGTACTAGGCAAAAGAAATCCTGCATTGGAGAGGTTGTGCCATCAGGAGCAGTTAATATATTCCCATTAGCCCATAACCCGTAAGCTTAAAATTTTTAATACACGTGGGTCTAATTGAATATGTTGATAGGTGCGAACTTTCTTGTAGACCTCATTGAATGAAGGTATCGAATTTCTACTGTACCAACCCGATAGTAGCAAAAAGGATCATCCTGAAATATGTTCAAGTCACCTTTGAGGGACGATGTCAAGAAAATATGCAAGTGTAGGATGGTTGGTAATGACAACATGACGGTGTGCTACGTAAGATGGTTGATGATGACTGGACTATCATATCAAGGATTTTTGGCAAAAATTGGTCGGAATGATTATATTGAAATGGACGGTGGGATGCTGCGCTAGCCCTCCCGGAGGATTTTGGCACGGAACACCTTGATCGGAATGATTATATTGAAATTTTGCACAAAATTTTATGACTAAATCTAACAAAATTTAAAAGTTTAGGTTCGAATTGACATCCGTACAATAGGTTTAAGACTAATTGGATAATTTTCCCTTCGAATTTCAGTGTTCGTAGACCGGCCTTTTTCTTTGAGTTAACATAATGTTATGTGAAGTGAAGTTAATCCCAAATAGCACAGCCATGTCCAATAACAAAGGGAAATCATTGTTTCTTTTTGGGTAGAACTAGAATGGTTCGACTTACTACATGTTTTTGACTTTACTAACCATCAAAACTAGAAAAAAGGTATTTCTCACGAAACCTATGAGAATAGTTTACTTGATTAGAAATGATATCGCTGAATAACATGACATATCTGATCGCTCAGCTTGTGATTAGTCCTTGGGCAGTGATGGATGCATGCAAACTATGTATCCATGTGCATCAGGTAAGGCTATGCTCTATTCTTGATTGAGGGTGACTACATGATCATTTGAGCAGAGGACGTCGTGATTTGAATTATTATAAGATTTCGTGGGATTGTATGAGATTATAATTGCTCCTAAAATTTCGCTTATTTCCTGGGTTTGTTAGTTTGGTTGTTAGATTACTTCCTTCCCTTTAAATATTGTCTGGATATAAATACCCCTTCAGTGTAATCTATGCAAATATGTATTAGAAACATCTTTTTTTTCCAAAACTGTTTCTAAACTTGACAAATTAGGACTCTAGATTGCTAGAAATACCTTTTTTCCTCGTTAAAAGAAGTGGGTTTGCCTTATTCTTCACAAAGAAGACTCCCACTAGGGAGAAAATTGTCAAAAGAGTCCTAAATCTTTTACATTTTCACCAATTTAGTCCTAAGCATTTTAAGTTTTTCGATTTAGTCCTAAACCTTTTCACCTTTTGCTATTCATTCACGTTCGCTGGAAATTGTTGACGTGGCACCGCCAACGTCGACAGATAATTTTTTAATAAATTTTAATTTTTTTTTTCAAATTTTGAATCTTTTTTCTTTTTCCTTTTACTTTTTAAATCAGATGCTGGCGAGGATTCTTAGCCCTAATCCTGTGGGGCCGCCGGCCTTGATGTTAGAGAAGAAAAAAAAAGAAGAAAAAATAAAAATTTCTATTTTTTATAAAAGAATTAAAAATTATTAAAAATTACTCATGCCCACACCGGTGACGCCGCGTAGGACGCCCGATGTCCATGTCGGCGATTTGCGGTGAATAGGATTGAATCAGCAAAAAATGAAAAGATTTAGGACTCAATCAGCAAGCTTAAAAGATTTAGAATTGAATTGGTAAAAGTGTGAAAGGTTTAGGACTCTTTTAACAACTTTCCCCCTGCTAGACTATTTCTTTCATCAATTTACGAAGAGATTTCTATTCACTTTACCTGAACACAAATCTCCATATAATGTGTCTCTCTTAGGAGTTCTATGGCGTTTTTATTATGCTTTAAATAATTTTTTTAATAATTTGACAGAGTGGGTCATTAGAATTCTTAAATAAAAAAAAATGGATAAAATTGGTCACGTGTGGCTGAATTGAGCGAGGAACAGATTAAAAAGCTAATTTGGCTCGTCCGAGCACTCGATAGAGCTTATGAGCAAATAATAGGGAAGCGGCTTTTAAAAGGAAATGGGTCAAGTACATATGAAATAAAGTATTTTTGAATGGTGGATCATAAGTAGGTGTTGTAATTATGTGATTTAACAGCTCAATTAATGTCAGCGTAATCGACATAGTTTAATATCAGCGTAACCGACATGTTTTAATATCAATTTAATCGACGTGGATTAACGTCAGCATCACGGGTGCTTTCTTTGATTTATAAATAGACAAGTTTCCATAGTTTTGAGTGACAACTCACAACTCGAAACACATTTTTCTAGTTTTCTCATAGCCATCCTCTAAGTGAGCCGGTTTCAAGAAGTGTTCGACAGAGTCTTATTTGTATAATATTTGTTCAAGGTGTTGTATCTTGAAAGACATAGTTCGTGAAGCTACTTAGTATCGTTGCATGAACAAATCGCCTTAAGGAAATTCAGTTAGCTGTTCCTCACCTTTTGTCCAATTCTATTTTTGAGTTTATAGTGTTCAACGAGTTTATTTTATTTTATTTGTAATCTTTATTTGTAAAAATTGTATACTGATTTGATCGGTATGAAATATTGTTGTGGCCTTCTATGTGTTGTTATTTTCTGATTACATGCAAGTGGTATTACATATTTCCCTGATACGTTAATGCGAGCGTAACTTATTTCCAACAATATGAATATCACTTATATGTACATTTTACTAAGGTCAAATGGGATTATATTTATGTTTATAACCGACCTATTAAAAGCTTGGTTGGTAAAATATCATCACCAGCCAAAGTGATGGAGGAAAATACTGCCGAAAAGAAAATTCTTCAGGATCCACAGGATCACTATAGAAGAAATCGGCCTACTTCTTTTCATATTATATGCAGCACCTTGATGCGTATTAATTCGTACACATTTAACTGAGTAAAAGATCGAAATCCATTTTAGCGGACGAACTTGGCCTAAAACTCCTTTGTAGGGAAAAGAAGAAGAAGAAGAAGAAGATGACTACAATGATGACGAGGTGAATACGCAGGACGACAATTATCGTGTTACTCTCGATCCGGATTTTCCTCATTTTAAAAGGATAAATGTGCCGAAGATAGTAACGTATATCGGAACAACAACGTAGCGTCCCTCCCCGAAATTATTCCAAATTATTAGAGGGAGAAAACGTCCGCATGATTTTCAAACAGCGTCCCAAGGAGACGGAGCTGATCGATTCCCCGTCCGCGAGGCAATCTGAGATCGAACGAGCGCGCCTCACAGTACCCCTCGAGCAAAGCAAGAACCAAATTCAGGGTCTCTGTCGCCTTTAGGCTGCTTGCCACATGAACCACAAGAGTGGCGAGGTTAACCCACATTTAATGTTAAAAGTTGAGCTAATTGACCAACTCTCTCGTCCCCGTTTTGATAGCCGACGTCACGATCGCCCGTCCAATTCGGCTGCGGAAGTTTCGCGAGATAAAGAGAGAATTACGACCCGTTTCGTGAAACGCCTGAGTACGTGGCATTTTCGGGGACAAAAATTAACATGGGGGCCATATAATTTTCGTATAATGCCCATTTGCATGCCATAACTTTTTTCTTTTTTACTTACTTAAATACCGCGGATTTGAAAAATCGACTGCTTAAATACCCGTAGCGATTTGTCTTGTCGAAAAATCGACATAGACATCAGTTGTCTTATTTGGCACCGCTTAATTTGGATATGAGTTTTCTTAGATTAGACTAAATATTGAAGTGTTTTAGGAATATGGGTTGGGTATGAGTCGTTAGATTTGCATTCCAATACAGTGAAATCTAGGGAAAATTCTAAATAAAGGCACGAAGTGATCTTATTTTCTCAAATAAAGTCTTAAAGTAAACGTTGTTTCAAATAAGGATAGGAAGTGACATAATAGTTTCAAGTAAGGTTCTGAAGTGATCATGGAGTCTTAAAAAAGGGCTTGCCCTAAAGGGCTTTTTCGTCAATTCCCTTTTTTGATTTTTTTCCTTTCTTTCTTTTTTTTCCTTTTTCTACTTTTTTAAATTAAAAGAATTGTTCAAAGAAAAAAAAAAAAAAGGAACACAGGGAAGTTCTCCTTTCCATCTTTCTTCAATTTCCATCATTTTGGTATTTCTCCTCTCCTTCAACTTTATTTTCCTCCCCCAAAAGTTCCTGTTTGGTTTCCCATAAGCTCTGCCCCCCTTCCTGGATCGCGCGACGGCCACCGATCTGAGTCACCAGTTCTCCTCTCTTGCGGGTCTCTCCAGTCCCAAGCTAGCCCTTGCTCGTGCCGGATCTTAGTCGCTGGCCTGCTCCATCATCGCCAAAATAGGGTGGGGTTCCGGCCTTCGCTATGGCACCGACACCCCACTGGCGGTGGGGCAGCGGCCTCCCACCTCTTTGTGCGTGTGTGTTTTTTAATTTAAAAAAAAAAAAAAAAAAAGAAGAAACAAATAAAAAAGTGAAATAGTGAAAATGCCCTTGAAATTAGGTCATTTTTTTTAGACTCCAAGGTTACTTTATTGTCATGTTTAAAACAAAGTCATTTCAATCCTTTATTGGATATAAATTTCACTTTAAGTTCTTATTTTAGAAACTGAATGCACTTTAAATTTTTATTTAGGATTTTTTTTCTAAAATCTATACCAAGCATCGCCAAAAACCACGAATATATCACACATTTTTTGTGCGATGGTGGATTCAATCTACCATGGCGTCCTCGTAACGAGTACGTGGGTCTGATAGATGACGGGTCGGATGCAGTCTTGGGACGTGTGTTGACTTGAAAGTGGCTGGCTTCTTGGCTTTCTGATCCTGGTCGCAAAGGGGTAGCATAACACGTGCTTGGCAATAAGTGAAGAAGTGAAGGGGTAGTCTCGTAACTTCAGTGCCCTGCCCTCGTAATTGCCTTGCCCCTCTATAAAGAGGAGCGGACTCCAGCCATGTTTCAGAGAGAGAGAGAGAGAGAGAGAGAGAGAGAGAGTTTACAGGAAGCAAGACACAGTATCCTTTCCAAGTCATCCTTCCCACCACTCATCACCACTCAGGTATGGAGATGTTATACATTATATATGTACAAGATTCCCTTCTAACGATCAGTTAAGTTTGAGCAGCTTTGACCATTAATGTCATCGAAACCGCTAAAGATTAATTGAGAGATGTTAATGAAAATCTTGCATGTGGCGATAGCCAATTAGCCATAGCGATGGAGAGAGCAAGCTCCCCCGGACTGGCAAGGACGATATCGGACCAGCTTCTGGAGACGGTGGTGGCGGCCTTCAAGTCAGGGACCCCACCGAGCGAGGCCGCAGGGGGGCAGCAGCCGTCCAGCGGGGCAGCTTCGTCGTCGGAGACGGGCAGGACGCTGTCGAGGAAGTCAAGCCGGAGGCTGATCCCGGCGTCGCCGGGGCGGGGGAGCGCGAGCCGGAATGCGCACATCCGCAAGTCCCGGAGCGCGCAGTTCAACAAGGTCGAGCTCGACGAGGTCAGCAGCGGCGCGGCGCTGAGCCGGGCCTCCAGCGCCAGCCTCGGCCTCTCCTTCTCCTTCACCGGCTTCAGCATGCCCCCCGAGGACATCGCCGACTCCAAGCCCTTCAGCGACGACGACGACATACGTAAGTTCAGATTTCGAACCGTAGCCCGATTTCCTCTTTGTTTCAACATTCCTCCACGACTTATGTTTCAAAGATATGAATTTAAGCAGTGGTCCATGAAATCATCTAGTATGTGGATGGCGGTTTTCTTCATTTAATTTCGGAAATGATTTGCCGTGAACACGAGGTTGCTTGATTCTGGAAAACCCGTGAGCGAAAAAGCATTCCTTGAACCCCAGTGCATACGCATATGCATGCATGGGACCATGGCTTATTATGCATGCGTGCATGTCTATTCTTCATCTAATGCCTAGGTATCTAAGTATACGCGAGCTATGTTTAGTTATGCACTTAGATCTAGGCCAACTCCATTGCAATGAGATCATTTTGATTGATCTAACAAAAGATGAATTATATTGAAAATTTATGTGGTAAGCTAGTTTAAAATTGGACTCGGAGGGTACATTTTCTCCATTGAATTAGCTTAAATTTCCATAAGTTAGTCACGGTTCAAAAAATGATGAACTCCAGGATAGAATTTATTGAAAAACAGTGAATCTATTGGGGACCCTAATCGGCACTCTTCTCGAAAGAGGAGAGGCAAGGAAGTGGCAACTCTCCGCACGTGGAACAGTAACTAGTTAGTCACCGAGCTTCGGCATCTTAGGTGAACTACGTGTCGTGGAATCATGATTGTTCAACTGAGTTTGTCGTTCGTAAAGTAATGCAACCACTTCGAGTTGATGATTAAAAAATTTGTACCGCCAAACACTAGACCCATCTCTTGTTGCCACTTCCATCTCTTGTTGCCACTTCCATCAACGGTAGAATTTGCCTAAAATATTCTAAATTTATTGTATTGATGTCAACTTAATTATAAACTTTTTAATCATGCTAATTTAGTCATAAATCTTTTATATTTATGTCAATTGAGTCAATCCGATCAATTTTAAGTAAAAATCGCTAACGTGAATAGAAGATGAATTTGCACGGATAGGCGATTTGACACCCATCAAAAGATGAACCCGACTCCAAATCTCCTCTCTCGCTCTTCTCTCTCTCTCATCTCCTGCCTATGAGATGTCCCCCAACCTAAGTGGATCATATTTAACATCTAATTATATGCTTATCACTTTGTAGTGTAGTGCATGTCTAGGTTGGAAAGTAGAGTAGAAACTCTTTTCTCTGCCTTTTAACCTTTTATGGCGAGAGAACACACTTGAAGTGAGTTGCAAGTTTACGAAGTATACCGCCAATCTCATGGATTAGGAAAGATGCGAGCAAAAAAGTCAGATGGATCATCCAAGTAGAGATTTTTCTGGAGGTGTGAAGAAGCTAACCAGTGACCCGCAGTTAATTGATGTACATGTTTGACGAAACTAGGTTTTTCTTCTCGAGTTAACCTATTTACCCCAGTTAATCCAGTTGTCTAGATATATGCGGTCTCATGTAATCTTAAGAGATGACCTATGTTGGATAATAAGTTACTATAATATCAATTTGCATCATTAGTCATGTGTTGAGACCCACATCGAGACGAAGCATTCGAGCATAAAACATGTGGTTGACCTTCCGTCCGCACCACACGACAGTAAATCGAAGTGGTCTAGGTTTGGGACCATGTGGCGACAAGGGGTGGAGATGTTCACATCTACGTTGGGGCAATCCTTAGCTAAGATGTTTGAATTTTCGTGGTACGTACCTAAGCATGACTTTTCTGCTCGTTCTCGTACTCAGTTTCAAGTAGTAGGTCACGACCCTTTGAAATCCACCTCAAACCGGGGGTCAAAGTTCTTTTTGTCACGCCGGTTCACTTACCTCTGTCATCTCCACCTCACTGAAGCTGAAACGTCTCCAGTTTTCTTTGTATTCGGTGCACTTGATGATGAATTCAGTTCTTGATTTACCAGGAATGCTAAAAGATGCTAAGAGATTTCATCAGAAACAACTTAGTTACATGCGTGGAAATCCTATCGTACAAAAGGAGCCGTTGGGCCTTTAATGGTTCGATCGAGCTTGTGAGAACAGAACTCGTCTTTGTAAAATTATTTGTCATTAGGATCAATCAGTACCAATCAAGTCCATAATCAGAAAACCTTTCGGGCTAAAAGACCTGCTTCTTACAATGAGCCGCACTCTCTAGTGATCAGTACTGTATGAAACAAGTCAGCAATGGAGTTTCTTTCTGAGTTATGATGGCGAACCAATAAGGCCACATGTGCAGCATGAGTTCAGTAGAGTCATGGTACGAACGTAAGACTTGTAGATCAAAAGGCGTCGTAACATACTGCGATGTAACTCCTTTTTTGATGAATTCCTCACTCCTGTAAGAAATCTTCATCCATGTCTATTGCAGCTGAGGATCTGGAAGCCGGGACACAGAGACCGAAATTCCAGGCAGAGCCGACGCTGCCAATCTGTCTCAAGGTGATGGTGCTTGCCATAGATGCTCCTTAGACTCTCTCTACCTCTCTGCTCTCTCTGCTCTGCAAGTGCATCTACAGGAGTTTCGACCTGGTTTCTGCTTATGGCGCATCGATTGATTTATTATGTCTATGTGCAGCAGGAGAGCAATGGGAGATTTTAGCTAAGAGAGATGCACGGGGCCTGTTAGAAACAAATTGGCTAAGATGGTCAGGTTCAGTCTTGTACAAAGTTCCATCTCATGCGACGTTTTTGTACAAGACTCTCTTCTTTCCTACAAATAAAGTAGCATAACACAACTGGAGACTCGAAATATTGAGAAAATGCAATTGGGTCGTAACTCGATGAGGCTTGTCTAGTTTACGAAGTCTGAAGGAAGACCAGATAGCCCATCTTCACTTTGGTTTCTAGACCAGACTCTGGGGAGTCGGTCTCGGCACTTGATTCATGCTCGCAGGCCGATGCCAAAGCAAACATTAAAACTAGAGCTGCTGAGGAAAGAAGAGTAGACAAAAATTTTGGGCAATGCATGTGATAGTGTCGTAGCATAGCACGATTGTCGGTTAGATCCTGGTACTCATTTACTGAAGTGAAACTTTTTTCTTGTTCTCTTTGTTACAGTTCACGGACGTGACATACAAGGTGATCCTCAAAGGAATGAAGGCGAAGCAAGAGAAGGACATACTGCACGGGATCACGGGATCGGTGAATCCAGGAGAAGTTCTCGCGCTGATGGGGCCTTCAGGAAGTGGGAAAACCTCGCTGCTGAATCTTCTAGGCGGCCGGATAATGAAACCCACGGTTGGTGGTTCAATCACCTATAATGACCAGCCATACTCCAAGTCCTTGAAAAGCAGGTATCACACTAGCAAATTTCCTGCCATGAACAGAAAATGAACAAGTGCCTGCAGTAGTACAGTCCTAAAATTATCGCGTAAATGCTGCAGGATAGGATTCGTGACTCAGGACGATGTCTTATTTCCTCACCTTACCGTGAGAGAGGACTCTGACTTATGCGGCTCTCTTGCGGCTTCCGAAATCGTTGAAAAGAGAGGAAAAGGAAAAACGGGCAATGGATGTCATCTATGAGCTAGGCTTGGAGAGGTAAATTTCTTCTCCTGATAATTATGTAGATGTCTGGTGTCAATCAATACTGGAATTGAAGCTAAAAACCGACTCAAACAATTGGAAATAGGTGTGAAGACACAATGATCGGCGGTTCTTTGTTCGTGGAGTATCGGGTGGAGAGAGGAAGAGAGTCTGCATAGGCAACGAAATTTTAATCAATCCTTCCCTTCTGTTTCTCGATGAACCGACCTCTGGATTGGATTCCACGACCGCATTGAGGATCGTCCAGATGTTACAAGACATAGCGGAGGTACGGCAATTTACTGATTACTTTCTTTTCCCGAGCTGCCCTGAATTCCTCTGCCTATTTCAATGAAGAGTAAATGTATTCCTATGCATTTTCCTGTCC
>JAGVVM010005738.1:0-21064 GCA_019149425.1 Psidium friedrichsthalianum | reverse complement strand
TTTTCTCTTAAAGATCAATTTACAATCAAAAATTAAGCCTAAGAGTATGGGCCAACTAATATATATTAACTAATCCACATCCCATCAATTGATCCAAATGTAGGACTTTTGTAACCCAATTCACAAAGTGCTCTAACAGAGATAGAATCAGACTTGTTTCAATCAGGGCCTCTCAATCCTTTGGATTTACTTTGCCTGATGCTAGCTGTTTACTTTATAGTATTGAAAGTTAACAATGAAAATTGAGTGCGTCCGACAAAAAAAAAAAAAAACAACAGAATTGCACATTATTTCAATTGCATCTTTTCGTCAACCAATACAGTTAATTATATAGATGTAATATTGATTAATAACATTCTTATTAATAACTCCATGTGGGCTAAATTATTCTTATATTATCATTTTAATAACTATAATTGGCGCTACAATCACACTGATTTTCAGAGATCTTATTTAGATGCACAAAGATTGAAATATTATTAAAGTAAAAGTCTTAATCATGAATATCACATGAAAGGAACTCAGACTAATGATTTACTATATGTACTTATCATCGGACGCCATAAAAATGCATGATCACATGATGCATAGAATAAGAGGAAAAAAAAAAGACTTGTTGTGGAATCGCGGAATTGATTCTCCAATTTTGAAATCCGAAAACCTTATATGCATATTTTGAAATCTGGGAACCTAATTCTATTTTTACCGATTTGATTGTGCGATTTTTTGTTTTACCTCTGGAACTATGGCGATCCCTAATTGCATGGGATTTACCAAAATAGTCGGATCTTTTCTTATTAGAGGCAAAAACTGTCTGGACCACGTTGTTCTTCCATTCCCGATTAGTACAGTAAAATAATTACAAATGAGGTAGAGGCTACGCACACCGCTTAAGAGAGTTCCGTTTGATCAACATGGTCTGCTGGGGATATGGCTTTAGTTGGCTTTCGTCCTCAAAATTCACAAAAAAAAAATGATCTTTAACATTTTAACTATATCTATAACACCGACCTCCCCCGACTACTAAAATGTGAGTTTTTTTTTTTCTGTCGATAAAAAACTCCGTGTCGAGTTCGAATGATCTCAAGTGGAGAGGACAAAAATTGAGCTTTAGAACATTACAAACAACAAAAGAGGTGAAAAGAGGGATGAAAACCTAGCCTCGAGGAAAGAGTGTCACGGAATGGGTTTCTGCGACCCATTCCACAACTTCAAAAAGTGCGTTTTTGATCCATTTGACATCTCTTCTCTACAATTGGTAAAGCTCCTTTTCATGTATTTCTGATGATTCCTGATGGGTGATGGTATCATTCACGCAACGAGGCACAACAGCTAATTTACCTACTCGGCCTTCACGAGTAAACTTGAATAGCCAACTTGCTATTGTATAGCTACTCTTAGTGTGCGTTTGGGATAACAATTTATAAGAGCTTTGGGCCTCTAAAGGTCTTGAGTACAAAGTTTGGGTTTTGATAACACAACTTCTGGAAATTATTCAAAATGTCATAAATTATTGTTGGCAGCCAATTCAACGCAAACTTTCTAATTTGGCAATTTGGCTTACATATTTTGACTATTTTCTAATGTATTACATTGGTCAATTTTGGCAAGATATCGTGATATAGTGGTCAATATCATTAGCGATAGTGACATGTAAGATGATTAATTTCATCCACATAGCGATTTTAGATCAAAATGTCAAATGGTTTAAAATTAAATTGATCAAATTGAAAAGTTTATACTTGAATTGTTCAACATACAGTATGTTAAGAACTATTTAGACCACTGTCCCCCACAAAATCAAAGATTTTGTTGCCAAGTTTTACTTGAGGGACTAATCAAAACTCAAGGCAAGCTCCTTGCTTCGCCCTTTAGCATTTTTGGAATGCAACTTATAGGGCTATTTGCCTCACATAATATGTAGCATTCTTAGTTTACACCTCACTTTTAAACGTTTCTCGCCACCAGATTTGCACGAGGGACAGAGAGTGGACAATAGTGGTGGGGACGATCGCGGAGTAGGCCGCCGGCAAGGGCCGTCGTCGACGGTTGCGCAAATCAGATTTCGTAAAATGACCGACACCGTAAGAGTCGCGCCATCAATATCTAGCCAAGTGATCTAATTTCACAAGTTGTTTTCTAAAGTATGTTTTATATGGTTACCAAAAATCGAACTACAATATTACGGTATCAACAGAATCAAATTCTTTGCCTAGGTTCGAAGTCATAAAGTCAAAAACTCTCTCGAACCCACACAAAATCAAGAATCCGTCAACCTCACCGTACCCTCCCCGAGGAGCGTGCTTCGATGCGTACACTACCTTTCACAAGCTCGCCATACCATGCACGAGGAGGTTGCTTCAATGTGTATAGTGCCTTTCAATCTCGCCATACCGTGCACGAGGGGCAAAGGGGGAGGTTTCTTCCTGCGAAGTGGGATAATCTATCTCTGTCGTCCAGTCCGAAGCTGTCCTAGTCCAGACAAACAACATTACTGTCGTATTTCTGAGGTCGCGAAGTCGTAGGTTGTTCGACAACAGGAACGTCTGGTGAATTTGAGAGTCGACGTAAATCTTGCCCACTAATGTCTGGGATGGGCTGCAAAAGTAAATCTGTAGACTAGACACAACACTAAAAATGAAAATGAAAAATTGGTTTGATAATAGACACAAATCCAACGATAGCTTCCCTACCTAGTATGGAAGAGTGAATACTGTTGGAATATTTTGATAATTCTATTAATAAGGTTTTAATTTTCATTGGATACCACGTAACCAATTAAGTAAATCCTTCCTTACGTACCAACTACGTTATTTGAAGGTTTCGATAAAATAATTGACAATAGTCTAATTTCTATTGGGTATTTATAACTCTAGTTTAGAAGTCATTCCTTACTTACCGACATCAAGTGGGTTTTGGCTTAAAAAAAAATTCTTTATGTTGTTTGTAGTTGAAGGTTATCAAACACACTTAATGACATTAAAGCACGACTTTCAGGAATATGTTTTTTGGATTTTTCGGCATTCGATTCATAGAAAAAAAAAGAGTCAAGAAAGAAGAAGGGAAAGAAAAAATTATTTTTCAGATTTTTCATGTTCGGCTCCTTTCTTTTTTTGGGAGGGCGCTGTGAAGAAGGAAAAACAAGAGAAAAATAAAAAAAAATAATTAAAAATCTGATTTAAAAAAAATTATTAAAAGGAGTGCATTGAGAAAAATCAAATCTGATTTTTCATAACAAATGGCGAAAATAATTAGTTCATTCTCAGCCAAACACTAGAAAATATTATCATTGTCCAGAAAAATATTTTCCAGAAATATCATATTTCCCTTGAAATGAATGAAGCCTAACTGTATGTTTGTTTGAGTGAATGATGGAAATTATTTTTCTAGACTTTCACCCGTTTGGTCTACTGAAAATGACTTAGTCAACGAAAAACACTTTTCAATCAATGAAAAATGCATAGTTCGACCTTGGCAAATAGCCCTGCCCTAAAAAGAAATCTCTCTTTTCTCTTCCTGTACTGTCACCTAGGATGAAATCCTTGTTCTTTCTGTTCCAGTTTCTTTGTGGCTTAGCTTAGAGAAAAGGTGACTTCTAGTTTTCGGGCAGCCTAAGTAACAAGAAAGATTCAATTATAATTACAAAAGTGAATTCATAAATCTAAAGAGGTGAAAACATTTCCAAGTGTTCCTCTCGAATTTTTAATATTTTAACATTTTAATATCATATCTTAATATTATGTTTTATTTTATTTTATTTTTTTTTTTTTTTTTCCCTTCCTTCTCCATTGAGACTGGCTAGAGGCAGCTAGTCAAGGTAGAGGAATAAAGGAAAAGAAAAAGAAAGAAAAAAAATAAAAATAATAAGAAATTTTTTTTCCTGAGATATAATCATGAGATTGAAATCATTTTTGAAATCCAAATCCAAATTTTCGGTCACATATCAGCAATAATGGAAAACTAACCATTTTCTTGAAAATTATTTTCTGAAAATTATTTTCCTTTGATATGAAGCTTTTTCCTGAGCAAACGCACCTTAAGTGTTCACAAGTTTATTTTCATCAATTCGCCGTGATAATCAAACAAGCCCACAAGATGAAAGACAATCTAGTCCCAAAAACTTTTCAATTTTGCCAATTTAATCCTCTAAACTTGTGCACGATATTTCTCGCTCAACCAACTTCAATTTTCTTTCCATCAAATTGGCAAAGATTGATTTCAAGTATACTAGGATGAGAAATATAAGCCAGCCAAAATTGGAACAAATGCTACTATATTCAATTAATTCTTTGAAATCATATCACATCTCAGATATGATAAAATATGATGAATTTAGATAGTATTTTGCATATACATAAGGAGAGGCTGCTTTGAAGTCGTCCGCCCTACACCTAACCTCCCGGTGTTTATGTTTTAGAAGGAATAGCACAAGGTTAAATTAATAGAATGTAAACTTATGGTAAACTGTCCGCCCGTAACATAATATAGCAAATAAAGAACATTCCATAGTTCGTTTTTAAGGCTAGAGGAATGTTCTTATGTTGCCATGAAGAATGTACTAATCCTTTTAATTCAGTATCAATGGTTATCAACCCGCTCCCTTCCGTCATCCCTTAAGTCCCGTAGTTTGATACCGTAGAATCTAGCCCATTTTTTCATTGAGCGAAAGGTACGAGAGATTGATTTTTTCAATCAAAAGTACTATGCGAATTCTTCAGTTTTTTCAATGTAGCGAATAACGGCAGGGCTAGAGAATTCATCTATATTACAGTTATAGGAGCAAGCAATCGTCGATGTGCTTATATTGGTGACGTTATTGCGAGTATGATTAAGGAAGTATTTCCAATCACACCTTAGGAAAAAAAAAAGTAGTAGAGATAATAAATACATGAAATTTATCCTTTTTCAAATTCCTGCAAGCTTAACATGGTCTCCATCCCTGAGAATGACATTTCCTAGATTCGTTTCAACACGTAAAATTTTTTTTACAACCGAAACATTTTCATTTCCCAGGTACTTACAACGCGCACCCCATGAAAAAAGGAAGAAGAAAGGCCGGTACCTTGAAAAGTCAAAGTCAGTCAACGATGTTGAAAACAGCCACGTGAATCCCCTCGTCCTCACCGAGAAAATATTTGGGTATGCGGAAAAATGACATCCATTCAGTAATCGACACGTGTCCGGTGGGCCCGCGTTTGAGATTTTCCACAGGCCCCTCTCTCGCCGACCTTCTTTCTTCCAGAAGACGGCCCCCCACGCTTCTGTCTCCTCTGCTGCTCTCTTCTCCGTCCCTCTCTTCTTTCCTTGGGGTCGAATCTCCGTCTCTCTTCAACGGCCATTAAATCTGAAAGGAACCAAAGAAAGGGATCGTCCTTTTCGATTGAACAAGTCTACCAGAACCGAGAGAGAAGAGGAGAGAGGAGAACGTTTGAAAACGAAAAAGCGCGCAGAAAGGGACGCTCGTATCTCTCTCTATCTGCCATGTCCGAAGCAAAGACTTGTCCAGCTCTCGAGTCCCAATTTCAACGAATGATTTGTCCTCTCCACACATAGCTTCACACTCGAATTCTCGTCTTTCCTTTGTTTTGTCCGCGCTTCAGTTTTGGACGACCTGAATTCTCACTAGGTTTTCTTCGGAAGCTTCGAGAAGGAAGACGGAGAAGAGAGCAGCAGAGGAGAGAGAAGGTGGGGGGCCGGTTTTTGGAAGGAAGAAGGTGAACGAGAGAGGGGTTTGTGGAAAATGTGAAATGCGGGCCCCCATCGGACACGCGTCGTTTAATGAATGGAGTTTTATTTTGCTGACTTGGAATCCCGGTCCTCGCCTGCGCACGAGAAGTCAAAGTCAGTCACCTATGTGAAAGGACTAAGGAATTCCGTCCGTCGGTCCAAATAACCTTATCTTGACCCAACGCTGCTGCCCATCTCCAATTCGACAATTGTTTGTCCCAAGATATTGTCAAATTTTCTCCATCAGAGAAATTTCACTCCAATCAGATCTACCCACATGTACAAATTGGATTTTCAATCTCATCTCATCATGCTTATGAAATATTTTGCCTTCACGAGTTCTCGTTCAAAAAAATTAAAGCTCCGAGCTCTGAGTCTTGCCACACTGAGTGGGCTCGGAACTTAAATAGAGCAGATCGATTCATTCAGCAAAAAACATCGTAGTTTCAACCCTTTAGACAGAGGAAACGATGGGAACCCAACTCCACCGCTCCCCTCTCCTCCTCCGCCTCATCTTCTTCGTCGTCGTCGTCCTCCTTCTCTTCCTTCACCGCTCGCACGCCCAACCCACCACCCCCGGCTATAACTGCACGGCGAGTCAGACCAACTACCCGTGCAAGACCTACGCCTTCTACCGGGCCAGCCTCGTCCAGAACTACACCGACCTCGCCTCCATCGGCGACCTCTTCGGCGTCAGCCGCCTCATGATCGCCGACCCCAGCAACATATCGTCCTCTGCCCTTTCCGCGCCCCTCGCCGTCGACCAACCTCTGTTCGTCCCTCTGACCTGCTCCTGCAACCCCCACAACGGCACCAACATCTCCTACGCCAACACCACCTACACCATCCGCGCCGGCGACACCTTCCTCCGCCTCTCCACCGGGCCCTTCGAGAACCTCACCTCGTACCAGTCGGTCGAGCTCGTGAACCCCACGCTAGTCGCCACGGACCTGACCATCGGGGTCGACGTGGTGTTCCCGGTCTTCTGCAAGTGCCCCAACGAGACCCAGTCGGGGAATAGGGTCAATTACCTGGTCTCGTACGTGCGCCAACCCAGCGACAACCTCTCAAGCGTCGCATCCAGATTCGGGATCCAAGAACAGAGCATAGTGGACATTAATGGCGAAAACACCGAAGCCACCGATACACTCTTCCTGCCCCTCTCTCAGCTCCCAAATCTGACCCAACCCATCGTCTCCCCCTCTGCGCCATCCGCGAAAAAAGAAAGAACAGGGCTCATCGTGGGGCTGGCGATCGGGGTCGGAGTTCTTGGGGTTTTCTTGATTCTGGGGATTGCGCTCTGGCTCCACAGAGAAAGATCGAACAAGAAGAGGGTGCCGGGGCCGGCCAGTCTGGAGGGAGATGGAGAGAAGAGGAGAGCGTACGGGGAGAAGAGAGGGCCGGGGGAGATGGAGGTGAATCTGATGGCGGACGTGTCGGACTGCTTGGACAAGTACAGGGTGTTCGGGATCGACGAGCTCAAGGAAGCGACCGACGGGTTCAGCTCCAAGTGTCTGATCCAGGGTTCCGTGTACAAGGGTTGTCTGAACGGTGAAGTGTTCGCGATCAAGAAGATGAAGTGGAACGCCTACGAGGAGCTCAAGATTCTGCAGAAGGTAAGGGGGTTTTCCGTCGCCAATGTCTCTCCGTTATCTCTTCCAATTTTGATCGATTCTCTGGTTTGCCTAGGGTTCCAATTCTTTCACATGTTATGTCTTTGTTGTGCATTTGGGATAAGTTGGAATGGTGGTAATTGTATTTTTATGTTAAACTTGAGCTAAATTACATGACATGGGGCTAATAAAATGGATGATGTTGGGGTTTAATTCGTACGTATAGAGATTAATTTCGTATAATCTATTTAAGAAATTTTTAATATCACTCTAGTTAGTGATCGATTTTATTTGTTTGGTAACGCAGCTTATTATTAGTCGGGGTTCTGATCCAATTTTATCTGTTTGATCCATTTAATGGACTATTGTAGACCCCGATTTTATCATCATCTTCTTCTTCTTTTTGGCTTAGATCAGTGATTAGATCACTAAGAAGTGTTATTGTTAGATGGGTTTTGATTTAGTTCTACGATGCAAACCGATATTTCTATTCAAGTACTTTTTGAACATAAATCTCATTTTTGGGTTAGACAATAAAAATTGAGTTGACAACTTCTTTTATGGTCTTTTTTCAAATTCTTGTAGTATTTACCCGAGTATCCATTATGTTCGTAAATAATCTAGGTTTTCTCATTGAAGTCATTTCGAAAGATCCAAGAATTGCAAAGCATGTAATTAGAGCGCGCGTGATGACGCTTTTAAAGTACAATTTCTACTTTAAAAGTGCTTTTAAAGTAGAAATCTGTTTGGTAATGTAACTTATTAAGTAAAAATTTATTTGGCTATGTAACTTTATTTTTTTATTTTTGTAGTATTTTTTAGCTCTCGGAATAGTTTTGGAGCTAATTGAATAAAAAAAAATTGCTTTTCTTTAGAAATTGATTTAGGAGAAAAATCAATTTGTGATCGAAAGTACAGTAGAGCGAAAGCGTTGCCAAAAACGACCGGCGCTGACTTTTAAACGGCGTAATCCAGAGGCAAGTCTTCAAGTGGGTGCGGCCGTGACTCTATTCACACGGGAGAGCGTTAATGGCTCTCCTTATCGCACTAATTAAGTGGTCAAAATGATGAAATCTTGAAATTTCTTTTCGTTAATGGTCTTGACTTTTCTCACCAGCTTTTGTAAGTTGTGAGGGGCTGGGTCAATTACGATGGCGGGGGTAATTATGTCTTTTGAATCTGAATAAAGTTTGGATTTTTTTAAATTTTTTTTATATTATTATATGTTGTAATGAAGTGACTATTGTTCTTGGATGGTGATGTCACTGGATTGGCTAGCCCCGGAACAGCCGCTTTCTAGGGTTTATAATATTGTGGTAAGCCACTTGCCTGTCTAACATGCGGCTTTGTCCCTTTTTTTCTTCTGTTTTTTTTAACCTTCAGTATTATAATTTTATTAGTATTATAGTTTTATTTTTGTGCAAAGGATAAAATTGGAATAATTTGTTTGGAAAGAGGGAAAATATATACGCAGGTGGCAATGATGAGACCTACGTAGCATCAACACGACATTATACATTCCTAAAAAAAAAATTAGAGAATTTCGGCACGTTTTACATTAAAATAATCTTGATTTACCCAAAAAAAAAATTCAAAAAAAAAATTGAGATGGGTTGTCTCCATCCATTCCGGTTATGTCCCCGCACATATATTTTGTGCTTTAGCCACGAATTTTATCTTGTAATTTTTGCTTATGCATGTGGTGGTTGGCTGATTCCTTGGGGACGAATCTACTTAGTTTTTTGCACTTGATTATGTTAATGGTCCTATTATCGCGACGGGTGTAGTTTGATTATGATGTTTAATATATGCTTTCTTTCTTTCTTTTTTGGTTTTGATTGTCTGGACTCTAGAGCCGTATAATATTCGGATATTAATTAAGTTCGGCTTTTGTGGGAATAGATGATCTGGAAACACGTAGTTTTGAGTAAAAAAGTCTTGTAAGTCTAATTTCGGGGCCCGGGTTAGAATGCCTGGGCACCGGCCGGGGTGTCGGGTTCGGAGCGGGGGTCTCGTGCTCTCTTTGCTCCTATGTGCTTGCACTCGAGTCTCCCTAGACCGGGCCTAGACTTCTAGCGGCCATGCCTAAGTACCCAATTCTCATGCCCGGGACCTCGATGACTGGGCTCGTGAACCCGATGGTCGTCCCCCATGTCCTTGGCACTCCGAGCGTCAAGTTCCCGTCGTATTTTGTAAGCAGATCCGTATGCCTAAGAAATGTTATGAACTTTTCGTGAAATAAACGTAATCGTAAATGATAATGTGTTAGAAAATATAAACGCATATTATAACTTGATACATCAGTGATCTCTATTTGTGCATCTGTTTTCAAGTTTTCAACAATCAATCGGATTGACGTAACAAGACCCCCTCTATTTTGGCTTTGAAGGTGAACCATGGCAATCTAGTGAGGCTAGAGGGCTTCTGCACGACCCGGAGGACGCGAACTGCTACCTCATCTAGAGTTCGTCCCGAGCGGGTCGCTCCACTCGTGGCTCCACGAGGCCGGGCACCGGGGGAGGCTGAACTGAAGACCCGGCTGCGCATCGCGTTTGACGTGGCCAACGGACTCCAGTACATCCACGAGGCACACGCGCCCGCGGGTCGTCCACAAGGACATCAAGAGCCAGCAACATCCTGCTGGACTCCAACATGCGGGCCAAGATCGCCAACTCGGCCTCGCCAAGTCGGGCTGCAACGCCATCACCATGCACATCGTGGGCACCCAAGGCTACATCGCCCCCGAGTACCTGTCTCGACGGGGTCGTGTCCACGAGGATGGACGTGTTCTCCTCGGGGTCGTCCTGCTCGAGCTGGTCTCAGGGAGGGAGGCGATGGACGAGGAGGGGAGGGTGATTGTGGCCGCCGCGGTCGGGCCTTCGGGGGGCACAGCAGCGAGGAGATGGGGAGGTCAAGAGGCTGAGGGCGTGGATGGACGATGGCCTGGCGGCGGACTCGGCGTGCTCAGCGGAGAGCGTCGCGAACGTGGTGAGCGTCGCGATCTCGTGCTTGAACAAGGACGCGCGAAGAGGCCGAGCATGGTGGACATAGTGTAACGCTTGTGCAAGAGCGACGACATCTTCGATATCTCCGAGGATGGCTTTTCAACTGACGCCTCAAGTTTCGGCAAGGTGAGAGAGAGAGAGGTCGTGGTCCTGGTCCGGACCTACTTGCTTAACTTACCACGTGGATAAATAAAATTCGAGTAAATGAGCTATCAAGAATGTTACTATATAGTTTTTCTGCGAGGGGTTTGTAAAATTATATGCAGAACTCGGGAGTTTATCAGTGCGGTTTTTATTTAATGTTGGTTTGCGGCTTAATTCTCTTGTCTCATCATCGGACTATAGTGATCGGTTCCCGATTCTCATTTTGTGAAATCAGCCCTTGATGGAACGTCTTCAACTCCGCCACCTTAAACGCGATCACCCTACATTGAAGAGGCTTTTCTTTAAATAACATAGGGAAGATTAATTACCAATATTACATGTATTAAAACGAAAGAAAAAGAAACTCACTAGATTATGATCAATCCTGGTGCAAGCGAAAAGAAATATTATATTTCTTGATATTTTCGGACTAGAATTCCCAGGTTTTATCTCATAGTGAAGTGCCACCATCATAGTATATTTTGTCTCGCTCTAGTATAATCATATAAATTTTAGTTCTTGAATTTCCTTTCTCTTTTCGAAATTGTGCGTGACTTTTTACAAACAAATCTCGGTACAAAGCACGAAACTTAAAATAAATATGAAATGCTCGCATTAGCGTTAACTTTCGTTCCCCATAGGTGTTTGATATCGTGCTAAATGATAAGGTTATGATTTTTTGTTGTTAGCTTTTGTGATTTTGCACGGCCATTTTTGACAATTAATTTCGGAAATTTTGTACTTCAGTTGCAAAAACGAGCCCAACTAGCGTAATGTAAGATTTGTGGCTACAAAAGGCACCGTTTCAAATTCAATGTAACCTTTGACCAAAAAAAAAAAATCAATGTAACCTTCGACCCCAAAAAAATAAAATGAAAATTCAATGTAACCGCCGATAGGCATACAAACTTGTTGGTCAAGGGATTGAGAGATGAAGACACAAAAAATTATAGGTGTGGAATTCGACTCTCATATATAAGTCATATATAAGAGTTAGAGATAGGATAGACAAAAAAAAAATAATAGATTTTTTTTTATGAAATTGTACCTCTTGTCTCTCTCGTCCAATAAAAAAAAAAAAGAACGATCATGTATTCCAATAAATAACCATAAATTGGAAAATGATGCTTTGACCAAACAAATAAACAATAGTGCCACTAAAAATAGCCTCCTTCACATGGTTTATTTATTACCGTTCCGGGCTTTTCGTGTGTTTGGGCCTTGAGGCCCGAGCCCGAAAGTCGAGCTCGACCCGCTGAAACGAGATGAGAGTAGGCCCGAAGGAGAATGGGTTCTAGGATCGCACCAGAAAACCCGAACCGACTTGACCCGGGGCCGGTCCGGATTTTTGGGCTGCACAGGCTGAGCCGAGATTGGAGACCGCGTCTTTTTCACTAATTCTTCAGACACGCTGAAGTTAGTGCCGTACGTAAGCATCAGAGTCTCTCTGTCTCTCTGTCTCTCTCTCCTTACGATCGGATAATCATGGCGCACGGCGGATACGGCAAGCGGAGAGTCAAGCCCGCCGCCGGCCGACGATCGAAGGCGCCGGGAGTTGAGAAGAAGCCGAAGGCCGTCTCTCTCAAGAACCAGATTCGAAGTATTGAGCGAATGCTTCGCAAGGTACTCATGCTCTACCTCCGCTTAACCGATTGGATACTCTTCCTTCGAGTCTCTCGCGTACTTGTTCAATGGTATTTGCCTTTCGAGCTAGGGTTCTTCTTCCTGTTGTTTGAATTGATGTAGAACTCTGCCTTTTTCTTTTCTTTTTGGTTTATGGGGGCCCCCGGGGGGGGGGGGGGGGGGGGGGGGGGTGGGGGGGGTGGGGTGTGGGGGGCGGTGCGCGCGCGCGCGCGCGCTGCTGCATCATCATGAAATTGGTTTGGCGAACCATGTCTTGCTTTGCCTTTAGATGGAATAGTCTAATTTTTCTGGTGTGTATGTTGTCTGACTATTCGGTAACCTTTCGAATGTTGATGTTTAAAATTGATTATACTCTGTGAAGTGAATGTCCGGATTCGGATGGATGATGTCATTTCTGCTTCTGGTTTCACTCGAGTGTCCAGCTAAAACCCATTTCCTTCGGGCAGGAAGCCCGTAAGAAGCAATGCTTCACAGAATCAGGAAATAATAGGTCGACTTAACCAGCCAAAACATTCTCTAGTTTGAGTGCATAATCAATTTCATCCGGCACTTCCATGGGATGATAGTTCATCTGATAAAAACTTAGGTATTGTAACGTAGGAAAGATTCTCTTTGAGCTCTAGCACAATTGGCAAAGTCTGCTCCTTATAGATTGGCTGAATGTTGTCCCTGAAATTTGCGTTAGGAACTTATGAGTCAACAGGGATTCACGTTTGAAATGTATGAAGAGACGTACTTCATTCACATCTATTTGGTTTACATATCCAGCTTCTATTGTAATGAATGTCATTTTTTTTTTGGGGGCAACACAAATCATATCATTCGTTCAAAAGCAGTGTTAAACGAGCAAAGTTGACAATAGTCAATACATAATAAATCCCAAAGAGGTTGGGGTGGCCTAGACATCCAGTTAGAGGGCAGGGTCCCTTTTTGGTGATTCTTGGCGGTCCAATCAGCAGCTTGATTAGCTTTCCGTGGGCAGTGGGCTAGAGAGACACCATCTATTTGGGCCAGTGGTTTCAAATAGATATGTCAAAGCCCATGGGCTCGAGCTCTTTTCTGCATTTGAGTGCTATGTTTTGTCCTGTTGCTTTCAGTGTTAGTGTCATTTTAATGTCAGGAGAAACTGTAGGACAAAGATTCCATAAATTAAAACTGTCCAATTGGAAAACCAATGTTTCTTCCACTAGGCCATTTATAAGAGTGCTTTAGTGATTAAGATAAAAACTGACATCTTGACTACTTAGTCCCTTCAAGGGTCATCAGAAATATCTTCCCTGTATTCTTTACACTCTATTACTACATTGCTAGAAATTGACGCAATTGTTAAAGAAGATTTGCCTATTTCTGTCAAAAGACAATCAAGCTGCCAGTTCTACCAAAGAGGGGTCATGGCTTTGATTCCAGCTGTTTGATAGAAATAGGCAACGGATATTGCTAAGTGATTGATGAGAGTTTTGAGATATTTCAATTGGGAAAGATCTTGACGATCTTAAGATGCCAACCCTGAATAATGCTGCTTTTCAATTAGTGCTTAAAGTGCCTTCCCCGGGCATGCTCGACTAAAATTAAGCTCATGGGCTTCAAATAAAGCTAAGTTAGGAGCTTTTGGGATCTACATTCTTGATGATTCAACGACCAAGCTCTAGGGATTATTTTTGCTAGTCTACCTATGTTGTTCAAACCTAGTCATTTCTGTATTCTTGCATCCGAACTGTTCGATGACCTATTTTCCGTTATTCCTTTTTATGTTTTGATGCTCTATCAAAATGTGTTGGAATTGCATGACGATATTGATGTTATTGTTCTTATCTACAAAGGATCTTCCTCCTGAAGTGAGAGATGGTCAGGAAAAGAAGTTAGAAGGACTCAAGAAACAGCAGGAGATTCATTCTCGTCTAGCTGTTGAGAAAAAGATATTCCTACGAGATAGAAAGATTAAATTTTTTGGTTAGTCTGCACTTCATATGTACTAGTTCACATTCTCACACAACGTTTCTTCTGAATATTCTGATCTTCTTTATTGGCTCATCAAGTTTAATCTTTCATTGAACAGAGAGAAGAAAGGTAGAAAGAAGATTAAGACGGTTAGAGAAAATGCAGCGCACTTCATCGTGTCCGAAGCAAGATGCTGCAATTGCTGAACAGCTATCTAAATTGAAAGAAGATCTTGAATATGTCAGGGTGAGTTGTGATGATGCTGTGGAAATGTACATTTCCTTTCTTAAGTTTGATGCTGAGTGGCATATGTTTTCGTTGCTTTTTTTCTTTTTATTTTTTATGTTAATCTTTCTTATGCGCAAGAGTTGTTAGCATGTTGCAGTGTTTTGTCCAATATCAAATATAGCTCTAAATGCCTGCTACATGCTTTTTTGACTTTCTTATTTTTATATGCAGTTCTTTCCCAAGACAGAGAAGTATGTATCTTTATTCTCTGGAGGTGATGATTTAGACATGGTTGATAGGAGAAATGGATTGCGTAAGCAGATAAAAGCTAACTTAATTGCTGCTGCAGCCAGTGGGAAAGATTTGGAAGGTATAGTTGTTTTGGTCATTTCTTTTGCAACTTTTAGATGATCTACTAGATGCTGAGTTTCATGTGTGATCATGAAGTCCATAACAGGTATGTCTCCATTCATTGAGTTCAAGACTTTTCCTGTATCTGGAAGCCGTTGAATCTATAATTCTTGTGTATAGCAATTACTTTAAATCTCTTAGGATGCGCGTGGCCACACTTCTTACTACTTTTGCTCCAAAAGTTGATTTTACTACTTTTGCTCCAAAAGTTGATTTTTGATCGGAGAAATTCGTTTGGTAACGGTTGAAAATTTCTACTTCTAAAACATTAGTAACACAAAATTTTCTATGAAAAATTATTGTTGGTGGCCGAAAAATTTCTACTTCATTTTAAAAATTTTTAAATTTCTTTGAAAATAATTTTTATTATTAAAAATATTATTTACATTTTAAAAATAAAAAATTATCATTTATTTTTTACTCTGGTGGCCGGAGGCGGTGGGCGGCGGGCGGCGGTGGTCAATGGTTGGTGGTCAATAGTGGATGGCAATGGCGGTCAGTGACTGTGGTCGAAAGAGGGTGAGGGTATAACGAAAAGAGGGTGATGTGAGAACTACGTCTTGAGTTGAGAAGAAATTTTTTTAACTTCTTAGATTAGGAGAAAAACAACTTCAGAAGTAAAAATTTCAGAAGTAAAAGTTATTACCAAATGAATTTCTACTTCAGAAGTTTAATTACCAAACGGATTTCTGCTCCAAAAGCACTTTTGAGCACGTCTTGGCGTAAATCCACTTCTAGAAGTGTTACCATGTGAACCCTTAATCTTTCCCACTTTCACCCTGTTGCGCTCTCTCTCTCTCTCTCTCTCTCTCTCTCTCTCTCTCTATATATATATATATATATATATTAGCCATGGGTTTGTTTACTAATACAATGAACCAATGTTTGTTCTGCTAAGAACTCAAGCAACACAATGTCCAAAGTAATGATTTTCTGTAGTAGTAGTGTAAACCTTATCTATAAATTTCTCCTCTGTCAGTAGGCCGGCAGAATATCCTTTTATGTCCTAAGTGATGATCTAATGTTGGGACACTTGTCCTGGTCGTTGGCACATATGTGGCTGGCAACAATTTTTGCAGAGACTGGAAGTGAGGACGATGGACTTTTGGATCTAAGTGAAGATGATTTCTTCCTTGCTGGAAGTTCAAGTGATGAAGCTAATGCAGATGATGAATGGACAGATAAAAGTTTGAGGTACTAACTGTAGTTACGAACTTTCATGCTAATTTGGGGGATTTTAGCGCTTCATGTTTGTCATCAATATAATGTGCTTCGTATTTCTTCTGATGTGATCTGATTGCCATTTCTGGGTAACATTCAGATGTAGGAACTACTGTAGTGAAATGGACAAGTTACTCCCAAACAATAGATTGATCAATACGAAAATCTGTAGCTAAGAAACAATGTCTATTTTTCATGGTTTGGGCCTTTCCTTTGAAGCTGTGATCTCTTTGCTTTGAAGCTGTGATCTCTTTGTTGTGCTAAATGTGAGTTTTACTTTTTCTTGTGTATTTTATTTGTTTTGAAGTTGTGTTTCCATTAGCTTGGAGTGGCTTAATGATTTATTTTACGTTGCCTGTTGACAACGTCCAAAGAAAATAAGCTGTCTCTTGACTTTTCCTATTTAGGGAGCAGGCTTCTAGTGCTTCAGGAAAAGCAGCATCTGGTATGTCGAGCGATGAAAAAAATCAGGTATTATGTCTGAGCAGTTGACCAAAAATGCATCGAATGCCCATAGGCTCTTATTTTTCTTCACTCTTAATGTTACTTCTGCAGAGCCAGGTTTCTGCTCGAGCTTTAATGCCTCCTCCTAGGCCATCAAACAAGTCATTTTCCGCATCCGTTCATGGTAAATCAAGGTTTGGCTCTACATCAAACACAAATCAGTCTGTTCAGAGAGCTGAAGTGTCTACATCAAGCAACACATCAAACAGCAGAAGCAGATCTTTCCATGCAAGGGGATCCTCAAACTCAAGGACTGGTCTTAGTAGTAACTTGAGTTCAAATTCTGATGCTCGTAAACCTCGAAGAAAAAGAAGGCCAAAGAAGAAAAACAACATGTATGTTTCAGTTGACAATGACTACTGTGCAGGTTGCCATCACACCACATATGCCTTGTCAAACCTTTAATTCCAGAACCATTGATGTTTTAACTTCTTGTTGTGTCATTGAGTCTATGTCATTGCATGGATGGAAGATTTTCTCTTGTTAGTGCTGTAATCTCACTAGTCACTCTTATAATTGTAATACGAGAATAGATAGTAATCACGTCCAGATGAATTTTCATTCTTTGGCTGTCATATAGTCGTTAAAATATTTGATCTTTTTGCCATTCGTAGTGAGCTGTAGCTAGAGATCGTAGGTCTAATTCAAAATGCAAGGAAAAAGAAATTTTTTTTTCATCCCTGCCTAGTAGGATCATAACTGCATCATTTTTTTTTTTGGTCAGCATTATCAGTTTGCTGTACTGGGCCCCTACAACCTATTGTACTTGGCAGTGTAAATGATTATAACAAGTTGAGTTTTAAGTGGCCACAGTATCTTGAATTAGACAACCATATTGTTACTCGTAAAATTGTGATTTTACGATGACATAATGTGATTCTCAATATAATGATCGATTGACTTTAAGCAACCGTCACATGTGGGTTGCGGTATGGATATTGACCAAAACTCATAGCTCGACAGAGAATTTTGCATTGCACTATGGAAGTTGACCATGGGTCACGGCTGTCCATTTACTTTTGACTATATTTATCAAGATTAAGAAAGGTTTGCATTCTTTTTGGGTCTAGCTAAGAGATTAACTGCAAGGCTGGGGTGATGTCCAAGGAGGGGTGTCTAAGGTTTGTAATTCTCAGAGAGGTCGCTGCTGTTGAACTGAGTAATGGCATAACATGTTTGGATTAAAGTTATCAATGTAATGTTCTTGTTAGTGGCAGCCCTGGACTCTCTGTTCATAATGATTTATGTAATCTCTGAAAAATTAGGATGTCTATTTATGTATGCCTATGAGGGATGATCAAAATATGTCCCCTGAAATATAAATGAGAGACCCACTTTTCCTGTTGGCGTCTGGGGAGAGGTGACTTTCTTTACTTTGTTATTTCTCTTGCAGGCATGATGTAGGTGGACCAACTGGAACATAGGCTCGGCAGCTGGATGATTTAGGGTGTTGTACGCTAGGTTTGTTATTCATTCTCCTTGATTGTCAGTGTTTCAATCTCTTTTTTTCCGCATAGATAATCATGGAGCCTGTACTCACCGTTGTCTATTGTGGCTATATTTAACTCCTTGAATCTTGGAGCTGCTTTATCCCCTTCTTGTAACTTTTTGATTCCATGTCATGGTGGAGTGTGCTCTGTTCGATGCTCGAATTGCTCTTTTGGCAGAAATGTTTCCTTACGGAATTGGTGAATGGCAGTTCAGAGGTAATTGGATATCTGGAAAGCCCTCGGCTCGTGGAGCCATTCTTATGGTGACATCCTGCTTCTGTAGTTCAACCGTGGCATGTTCTCTATGGTCACCTTCTGAAGTTGAAAGAAACCGAAACTTAGCTGGACCGAGATGAGAAATTAATTTGCACTTCGTAGCTCCAATTGATCGACTAATCTTTGCAAATTGGGCGGGCAATCACGCGACCGACGAAGTAGAAATTAAGGTGCATCTATTTCTGGTTAAGAACTTACCGCTCAGACGTGGCATCTGCAGGAATGAGAATGCTGTTGTGCAATGCTGCATGCTTCTTCTCATCTCTTTTCTCAGGCTTCAACACAAGTTCCTCCACTAGTTTGGGCGGCCCCGCCCATCGAACTTGCTCTCCTTTTTCTGTTTCCTAAAACAAAGCAAAACATTTAGGGTTCTCTTCTCTGCCCTATCGTTTTTCATTCTCAAATCTAGCGGTCTCAGTCTTTTTGAAGCTGAAAATGTTTTAGATTTATGCATATGTTGCAATTAGGATTTTATGAAAGATAAAAAAGGAGGTTTTGGGGTGGGGTAGAATGGCAAATTTTGTAAAAATCTCTGAAACCGGTTGATCTACTAAGCTCATGTCGTTAGGACGAGTACCTTCCAAATCGCACGTTTATTTAGGGTTTGTAAACTTCGGAAAGGATTTTCTTAGAGCATCAATCATTGTCTACCTTAATATAGTTCGACATTTCGCTTCTTGTTGTTTATCATGTTGATGTTATGTGTTACTATGGGTGAATTTGCGCATTGGATTGAAGTTTTCAAAGTCGTTATCGATTGCAAATTCCTTTGATATAATGGAAAATCTTGTAAAATCCCTGAATCGGTAGATCTACTCGCACTCATGCCGCTCGTCGATGCAACTTCGATATAATTTAAGGATGAGTACCTTCAAGCGGCACGCCTTGTTGAGGGTTCGTAAATTTCAGAAGGGATTTCTTAAAGCATCAATCATTTTCTACCTTTAATTTAGTTTGACATTCGCTCCTCGTTATTTGTCACGCTGATGTTAAGTGTCGAGGCCAATTTGCACATTGGATTCGAGTTTTCAAAGTCGTCATTGATTGCAAATTGCTTTACGTCTATTGAAGTGGGAACAAAACGGGCCTACAATGAGTCCTCGACTAGAATGCCAAATCTTGCCAAAATCTTCGAACCGGTAGATCTACTCACACTCACGTCCGTCGTCGACGCAATTTTGAAATAATTTAAGGATGAGTACCTTCAATCGGCACGCCTTATTCAGGGTTTGCAAATTTGGAGAAGATTCTCTTGAAGCGTCAGTCATTTTCTAATCTTAAAGTTTAGTTTGACATTCGGTGCTCGTTATTATCACGCCGATGTTATGTGTTACGACGAGGTCAACTTGTGCATTGGAATCAAGTTTTCATAGTCGTTACTAATTGCAAATTGCTTTACATGTCTGTTGAAGTGGGAACCAAACGGGCCTACAAGGAGTCCTCGACAAGTAGTTTGATAGACTTGCTGCGGTTCTTATTGATGCTTCGAGCACCTTTTGGCCAGGTCTTGACCAATTACTTCATGATCAAGGTGAGGGAAAATTATCAAAAAAAAAGTTCTAAACTTATTATAATTGTGTAAATTTTTTTTTGGGCAAATAATTATGCTAATTCAGTCATAAACTATTTTGTCTTCACCTTCCAAAGTTCGATGAGCTAGCAAGTCCCACTTTTGAATTTTCGTGCTGCTTATTTTCATTTTCGTTTTTGGGGTTTTATCCTAATTAGTTACTTGCTGTCCCTTCTTATATTGTAAATAATTGTTGATTAAAAGATTAGTTTTTTTATGCCTTCAACAATTTTTTTTTATTTCGATGAAATCTACTTGGAGTGATTGCTTTCAGTCGAATTAGAAAGCTGCTAATGTACGATGGCTCGTGGCTTCTTCGGTCGGGTTAGAAAGTTGACCTAAAACTCACTCAATTAGGTGAATAGTGGCTTAGTGAAATTCATATTTCGTATCTTAGAAAAAGGAATGATCCCTCAAATTCGGATTGATCTCAGATGATATGTGCAAATAAAAATTTGAACTGTAAACTTATATTAAGCAACGTGAGACATGGTGCGCGGGTTTTTCACTGAAGCACATGTAAAAATCGCACGAAAAACGTGTTGTGGAATCAAAAGTGAGCAGAATAGGGAACAAGAATTACATACGGATTGAATAAATGGCCAACAAGCATCAAAACTTTAGGGCGAGGTTGTTTCCATGAAATGATACTATGAAATGATTTTCTAAATTCCTATGTTGGTTAATAATGGAAGGGAAAACACTTTCTGGTGAAAGAAAACAACCATCTTAGAAAGGAGGAAAATGATTCCTAAAGGTTAAAAAGAAACAATTTTTTTAAAGAGTTCTATCACGAAAAATCTCCAACTAGTTAACTATGATAAATTACCTAAAACTAATTTTTAGCACAAAATTAGTTTTAAGTAGATATACTGTGACAAAATTTACCATAAAATAATTGTACACCATGAAAAATTTAATCATTGTGGTTTGCGTTAATTTATACTATTAGATTGTGAGTTAGAGACTGTGACAGTTGACGGTGTTACAGTTTGAGAGTTTACCCTTTATCAAATATACCAATTTGGATTTTTGTGGTATTAACCCCAATATACGAAAATAGCTGGGATAAATTGTCACTGATACTTAATTTGAGATTTTGGTGGCTTAAAAAAAACAGTTTAAGGTTAGTTTATCACAGGTGTACAAGTAGAGTCGTCTGATTCTAGAAAAGCAGTTGAGGTAAATTTGTTACAGATAGTCCCTGTTACGATTTTTTATGGTAAAAAAGTATGTGAAGAATTGTCAAGATATACCCAGTTAAGATTTGTTATGGTCAAAAACGTTAGAGTA
>JAGVVM010005737.1:0-18870 GCA_019149425.1 Psidium friedrichsthalianum | reverse complement strand
AGCAGCGACGTTACCACCGGGTTAGTCCTCACGGCATATTCGAACTACCACCTAAGATATCTCCCGAGGCCGCTGCTCGATGTCATCGCCAGGGATGGACTGACAGTCTGGTGTTACACACCAGCTATGCACCACGGCGGCATCGTACTAAAAAGCCATGCCGTATATTTCCGGTTCAGGAAAACTGGTTGGGACCAAATTGTCGTCGCGAATGGATTCCTCACTGGACAAGAAATTGATTGCTGGTATCTATATGATGCAGAGGATGGTCCGCTCGGCAACTTGAGATTTCTGATCCAACCGGTACGAATTGAGTCACTTTTCATGTGAATATATCATAAGATCTAATGCACTGTAATTCAAAATGAGGCTGAGTCATAGCATGCTCTGCAGGTTTCAGACTATATGGTACCTCAGGAAGCTGCTTCAGGAGGAGCAGGAACATCAGGTGGAAGTTAAAGAGGACCAGGATTCTGAACAATGCTTGAAAATATTCGACGCTAAACGATAAATTGCTAGTTTTCCTTCTGTTTTTTCAGTTTGTGGGTCCTTGGCTTTAGAAGTTGATGATAAATTAAGCGACGATTAGGTAAACCGACTCGCACCCCTGAGTTTCCCTGCTTCATAACTTGCTTAAAGCGTGCCAAAGCTTTGGTGTTGCATCCTCGAGTTTTCCTTCTTTTCATCACGTTTCATGATTGCTTCCACCAATTCTTCCGGCGTTCTTTCCTTCACAGATATAACCGAAGATGGAATTGCGGTGAGACTTGCTTTCGATCACGAAAGATGAAAACACCGCAACTTTTCACTATCCTTCCAGCTACCTGGTTGTGCTTTTTCCGCTGAACTTGGACCCAATCCAGTGGTTAATACTGGTAATTAAAACAGAAGGCTAAATATGTTGATCTTAACCATCGAATCTATGGCAGAATCAACTAAATTGTTTCGTCACGGTTCACTTATTGTGGGTTCTGTCTTTCCCATTTGCTTATGTTCATTGCAGACCGCTTCTCAAACTTTTTGAGCACTATAGGTACTATGATGCTCGTCACATAAGAAGGTGGCCGTCTTCAGGTTCGAAATTAACGGCTCTATTGGTCTCGTGAAGTATCTAGCCAGGAGGAAGCCACTGATAATGCTGCTGCTTTGGCCAAATGTTATGAGAGTGAAGACCCAGAATTGGATTGTGAATCGGAAGATAAGGAAAACGAAAAACTGCATCATCTCAAAAAATCAAGTAGAGAACTTTGGAATAGTTTGGTCGCCAGTTGACTGAGGACTAATAGAATTCTATGGAGATTAAACCAACTTTTCCTTTCCCAGATGAAAAGCCAAATGTGATTTGTTCCAATTCTACTAAATTTATCAACGTATCTAGTATGATTGCAACAAATAGAACGAATAGATGACAAACATTTCAGAGAAATTATGAAGGAAACCATCAACCAATGCTTCTCTGGCAAAATACATTGGTTTAACTGCCCTGTTCAAGAGTCGGGCTCGGATATGATTTGATGTAGTTACATATTGGTTCATGAAGCTAAGATTTTCGTCACAATGACCGTCTAGTTTAGCAAACCATGTTGTCGCGAGATGATATGATGATTCTAAGAGCGGCATTTGTATGACTCGACACTAAAAAGCCGGATCGAGCATTTATTGCTTTTCGATTATTGTATGAAAAGCATTTGGTTATCAAAGGCTATAACGTTTTGGTTTGTGACGTTGATTGATTTTTGATATGGAATTTTGGATTTGGTTTGTGGATTATTAGAATCGATGTTAGTGGATTATGCTCATATCACTATGCTTAGAATTTAGTGAGGGGTTGAGTATGCATACTGTTTGTTAGGACATCCTTCCGGCCTAGTCACCAGCTGATAATAGGTGGAGACCTTGCTAGGGAGAATCTTGGTCGCCTTGTTACTAGGCATTGTGTCATGATCATGATTTGAGATTGAGCAATAGATTGGTCGATGGAATGGACCATCAATATATGATTTGAGATTTGTCAATGAAATAGACTTTTGATGTGTGATTTAATGATATTAATCAGTAGACTCGACCATTGATGTCTGTTATTTCAGATATGTATACAGTTATGCTAAAGCAGCATAACTCAATTTTTATCTTGTATGTGTGTTACATACTGAAATTGAGAAAAGAGAGTTTTATTACTATTTTGTAAAGTGCATAGTAATTATTTGATCTGCTTAGAAGAGATCTGTACTACTCACTGAGTTGTGATTGCTCACCCTTTTCCTTCCCACTCATTTCAGGTTGCTCGATTATCGGCTATAAGAGTAAGAACGGTATCGACGGGAACTTTGGGTGTTGGATTTTGGGCGGTGTGAGGCTGCATCCTTAGGAAAGAAGAACGGCCGTGTCATCCCCTTTTTTGCTTGGAATGGGGGTGTGACAACAACAATAAGAAAACATGCATCGCACAGAACTAACTCTTCATCAAACCTGATCTTCTTCGGTGCTGCCTGGACGTCGCCCACCTACAAATCAAGAGAACAGAACGATGTAGCATGTCCTACCCCAACTACTTGAGGATGAAAATCAAGATTTGACTCAAAATTATAGCAAACTGTACTTGAAAGTGGAATCAATTGAAGGTTACGATTTACCTATAATCCATTAAACTGATTTTTGACATGATGCTGCAAACTATTTTAATCAATTTATGTTGCCGCCTCAACATCCTTTCAGGCCTGCTACCCGACCCGACCCGACCGACTATGATGAAACATAAACCAAAGACACGGTAGCCTGCTAAAACTGCCTCATGCATTTGTTTCTGACTCAGTCCCACCTTCTCATGCATTAAGGTTTCGTGTTCCCACTCCTGTTTCTTCAAGCACAATGCAAGCTCACACTGATGGCAACTCTTTCTTTCTATAGAAGAGCCGAGCCAAGCCCCGTGACATGCCGTCTCAGAGGGCAATGATGGCGAGCGTTTCGATCCCTCAGCCCGATAAGATTCTCAACTACCCGCAGAATGGGAGCTGCAACTTCTCTTCAGGAAGAAATTGACAAGCACCGACATTTTCAAAGGGTTAGGCCTCACGGCATATTCGAACCACCTCCTAAGAAATCTTCCAAGGCCGCTGCTTGATGTCATCGCCAGGGATGGACTGACGGTCTGGTGTTACACACCAGCTGTACACCACGGTGGCATTGTACTAAGAGGCAATCCAGATATGACCAATTTCCGGTTCCAGAAATCTGGTTGGGACCAAGTTATCCTTGCGAATCGATTCCTCATTGGACAAGAAATCCATTGCTGGTCCCTATATGATGCAGAGGACGGTCCGCATGGCAATTTGAGATTCCTGATCCAACCCGTAAGAATCGAGTTAGTCTTCATGCGAATTTGCCATAATTTCTTGGCTAGATTGGTTTTGGAACCGATATTTAATGCTCTGTACTTCAAATGGAGGCTGTCATGATATATTCTGCACGCAGGCTGGCGACCATGTGGAACCTCAGGAAGCTGCTTCAGGAGGAGCAGCAACATCAAGTGGAAGTTAAAGAGGATCAGGATTCTGCAAAATGCTGGAAAATATTTGAAGCTAAATGATGGATTGCTTAGTTTTCTTCCTGTTCTTTCAGTTTGTGGGTCCTTGGCTTTGGAAGTTGATGATGAATTAAGCGATGATTATACGAAGAATTAGGTAATTGATTTGCATCCTGGAATTTTCCTGCTTCATAACTTGCTTCGAGTGCGCAAAGCATTGGTGTTGCATTTCTTTTCCATGTTCTTTCCTGCACAGATATAATCCAAGATGAAATCGCCACAGGACTTACTTTCGATCGTAAAAGATGAAAACACCACAAACTTTTAACTATCCTTCCAGCTACCTTGTTGTGCTTTTTCTGCTGAACTCGGACCCGATCCAGTGGTTTATTCTGGTAATTTCTACCTGAGTTGAACACGATTGCAGGTGATCAGCAAATCAATTATGAAAAAACCAGGACTTGGACAGTTTCTTGGATTTGTTGGGAACCTGTGTCATCCTACTTTGTACATTATTGAGTTGGCTCAAATTTAGTTTAGACGTTTTGGATCGACCATAACTGTAAATCTCTCGAAAAAGGATACCGGAGACTAAATCAAGAGCAGATCTGTTGATCTGAACCGTTGAATCTAGGACAGAATCGACCACATTCTTTCGTCACAGTTTACCTATTGTGGGTTCTGTCTTTCCTATTTGCTATTTGTTCATTTCAGACCACTTCCTCAACTTTTTGAGCATTATACGTATGATGATGCTCGTCACACACGAAGGCGGCTGTCTTTAGGTTTGAAATTAACGGCTCTATGGGTCGTGAAGTATAACCAGGAGGAAGCCATTGAAAATGCTAGTTTGGCTTAGTATTATGAGGTTGAAATAGCAATTACTGAAAAACCCAAAGAATGAAAAACTTGCAACATCTCAAAAAATCAAGTCAATAATTTTTAGAATAATTTGGTCACGTGAAAAATTTTAAAAAGGAACTCCTCTTCATTGAATTGAGCAAGGACTAATAGAGTCGTATGCAGATTACACCAACTTTTCCTTTTCCAGATGAAAGCCAAATGTGATTGGTTGTAATTCTACTAAATTTATTAACTAACAGAACTAATATATGACAAGCTGTTCAGAGAAATTATGAAGAAAACGAATCAATCAACTGCCCTGTTAAAGAGCTGGGCCCGGATATGATTTAATTTAGTTACACATTGGTCCATGAAGCCAAGATTTTCGTCACAGTAACCGTCTAGTTTGGCAAACTATGATGTTGCATGATGATATGATGATGCTAAGAGTGGCATTTGTATAACTCGATACTAAAGCTATTTGAGAAGATCTGCAGAAAATGCGAGTGTGCTTTTAGGCCCCTCGAAGCTCATAAAAACACGACATGTCGAGAAATTTTTGATTTTGCAGGTTGTCACTGGCTGTCATGATGCTTCTTTCTGACCCTTTTTCTCTTTTTTTGGAAAGGAATGTAGCTTGCATTCGTAGATTCTCCTTTAAGCTGCCAAGTTGGATTTTTTATGTTGGCTTTTACCGGCGAAATCAACATGCGGGTCGGAAAGGCCATATGAAGTTATGCCTTAGATCTTTGAGTTTGGTCCTTCTTGAATAGCCAGGTAGACGATGTTACCATTGTAAGGCTGTTCCCGTGCCTTTGCTATTTCAGTATGTTGCGGCGACTGTAGCGATGAGATTGCAGTAGTGTTAGGTGTCAGTGCGGTAGCTTATTACATTGCTGGTATAGCCTAATGCTCTGTAGTTTGCTTGTAGTATGTGCAGAATCGATGTCATGACACTCTCAACATCTTCGAAGTTTCGAGGTCGTTAATAAGTCGACGATCTGGTGAATCACTCAAGATATTGCTAAGCTCTAGTTGACAAGCAAGCAGCTGGCTGCATTTCTCTTGCTGCACATAGACAAATGGGCAGTGACTGGTTATATTGATTCAGATTAGATTGATCTCTATGTCAAGGTTCATATAAGCATCTATGATTAGATTTTGTTCTTTGCTTTTACTGGTTTATCATTGCAATCTGACCATTTCTTTCCGGTCGCACATCAGAACCCCTCACAAGGCAAATACTGCGTTCAACTATCACCTGTTTGTTCTCTCTTTCCATCCTAATCAACTACAATCCCGGATAAGAATAGTGCGAAGAAGAGAATTGAGTAGTGTTATATATTTCAATGTAGAGTACGCCTGTTTATAGGCTTTACATGATGACTATCTAAGGTACTAGGATAGTACACTATCGACTAAAAATAATCAGAGAAGATATGGACAAGCCTCTTGATATTTTGTCAAATTATCTCAAACATGGTGTGTCTTGGGGGGAAGATATGGCGGCCTATTTAGCAAATGAAGTGGAGACCAGTCAGAACAGCGTCACGAAGAAAGCGATATAGAATGAAATGACAGGCTAATTCCATGTGCTTGGCGCATTAACGGAGAACATCATTATGTGCTATTTGGATAGTTTTGCGGTGAATGACTGTCCCGCTGTCATGATGTATTCCCGTGTTTGAAAGACAATTAGTTTTTTAGGAAACAGTGCTTGCATGGGCCCACCCAGCCTGGCCACACCACCACCATTGGGACCCGACCCGACCCGCTCTATGACAAAACATTAACCGAAGACATTTATGATCAGCATATAAACCAAAGACGCAGTAGTTGCTAAAAACTGCCTCATGCATTGTGATTTCGTGTTTCCACTGCAGTTTCTTCATGCACAATGCAAGCTCGCGCAGATGGCGACTCTTTCTTCTATAAAAGAGCCGAGCCCCAGAACATATGGTCGCATATTCCGGCAGCAGTAATACTGGTTGAGAACAGAGGATAATGATGTGGGCGGGTCGTCAGCCTGAGAAGATTCTCAACTACCCGCAAAATGGGCGACTGACATATCTCTTTAGGAAGATTTTGACGACCTTCGACCTTGAGTGGGGATTGGTCCTTACCCTATCCTGGATCGACTACCTAGAAGCCATAACGCATCAGACTCCGCTGCTCGATTTCGCCCCCGGGGATGGAGTGACGGTCCAGTGTTACACACCAGCTATGCACCACGGCACGCCGTGGTGCATAGCTGGTGTGTAACACTGGACCGTCACTCCATCCCCGGGGGCGAAATCGAGCAGCGGAGTCTGATGCGTTATGGCTTCTAGGTAGTCGATCCAGGATAGGGTAAGGACCAATCCCCACTCAAGGTCGAAGGTCGTCAAAATCTTCCTAAAGAGATATGTCAGTCGCCCATTTTGCGGGTAGTTGAGAATCTTCTCAGGCTGACGACCCGCCCACATCATTATCCTCTGTTCTCAACCAGTATTACTGCTGCCGGAATATGCGACCATATGTTCTGGGGCTCGGCTCTTTTATAGAAGAAAGAGTCGCCATCTGCGCGAGCTTGCATTGTGCATGAAGAAACTGCAGTGGAAACACGAAATCACAATGCATGAGGCAGTTTTTAGCAACTACTGCGTCTTTGGTTTATATGCTGATCATAAATGTCTTCGGTTAATGTTTTGTCATAGAGCGGGTCGGGTCGGGTCCCAATGGTGGTGGTGTGGCCAGGCTGGGTGGGCCCATGCAAGCACTGTTTCCTAAAAAACTAATTGTCTTTCAAACACGGGAATACATCATGACAGCGGGACAGTCATTCACCGCAAAACTATCCAAATAGCACATAATGATGTTCTCCGTTAATGCGCCAAGCACATGGAATTAGCCTGTCATTTCATTCTATATCGCTTTCTTCGTGACGCTGTTCTGACTGGTCTCCACTTCATTTGCTAAATAGGCCGCCATATCTTCCCCCCAAGACACACCATGTTTGAGATAATTTGACAAAATATCAAGAGGCTTGTCCATATCTTCTCTGATTATTTTTAGTCGATAGTGTACTATCCTAGTACCTTAGATAGTCATCATGTAAAGCCTATAAACAGGCGTACTCTACATTGAAATATATAACACTACTCAATTCTCTTCTTCGCACTATTCTTATCCGGGATTGTAGTTGATTAGGATGGAAAGAGAGAACAAACAGGTGATAGTTGAACGCAGCATTTGCCTTGTGAGGGGTTCTGATGTGCGACCGGAAAGAAATGGTCAGATTGCAATGATAAACCAGTAAAAGCAAAGAACAAAATCTAATCATAGATGCTTATATGAACCTTGACATAGAGATCAATCTAATCTGAATCAATCTAACCAGTCACTGCCCATTTGTCTATGTGCAGCAAGAGAAATGCAGCCAGCTGCTTGCTTGTCAACTAGAGCTTAGCAATATCTTGAGTGATTCACCAGATCGTCGACTTATTAACGACCTCGAAACTTCGAAGATGTTGAGAGTGTCAAGACATCGATTCTGCACATACTACAAGCAAACTACAGAGCATTAGGCTATACCAGCAATGTAATAAGCTACCGCACTGACACCTAACACTACTGCAATCTCATCGCTACAGTCGCCGCAACATACTGAAATAGCAAAGGCACGGGAATAGCCTTACAATGGTAACATCGTCTACCTGGCTATTCAAGAAGGACCAAACTCAAAGATCTAAGGCATAACTTCATATGGCCTTTCCGACCCGCATGTTGATTTCGCCGGTAAAAGCCAACATAAAAAATCCAACTTTGGCAGCTTAAAGGAGAATCTACGAATGCAAGCTACATTCCTTTCCAAAAAAAGAGAAAAAGGGTCAGAAAGAAGCATCATGACAGCCAGTGACAACCTGCAAAATCAAAAATTTCTCGACATGTCGTGTTTTTATGAGCTTCGAGGGCCTAAAAGCACACTCGCATTTTCTGCAGATCTTCTCAAATAGCTTTAGTATCGAGTTATACAAATGCCACTCTTAGCATCATCATATCATCATGCAACATCATAGTTTGCCAAACTAGACGGTTACTGTGACGAAAATCTTGGCTTCATGGACCAATGTGTAACTAAATTAAATCATATCCGGGCCCAGCTCTTTAACAGGGCAGTTGATTGATTCGTTTTCTTCATAATTTCTCTGAACAGCTTGTCATATATTAGTTCTGTTAGTTAATAAATTTAGTAGAATTACAACCAATCACATTTGGCTTTCATCTGGAAAAGGAAAAGTTGGTGTAATCTGCATACGACTCTATTAGTCCTTGCTCAATTCAATGAAGAGGAGTTCCTTTTTAAAATTTTTCACGTGACCAAATTATTCTAAAAATTATTGACTTGATTTTTTGAGATGTTGCAAGTTTTTCATTCTTTGGGTTTTTCAGTAATTGCTATTTCAACCTCATAATACTAAGCCAAACTAGCATTTTCAATGGCTTCCTCCTGGTTATACTTCACGACCCGTAGAGCCGTTAATTTCAAACCTAAAGACAGCCGCCTTCGTGTGTGACGAGCATCATCATACGTATAATGCTCAAAAAGTCTGAGGAAGTGGTCTGAAATGAACAAATAGCAAATAGGAAAGACAGAACCCACAATAGGTAAACTGTGACGAAAGAATGTGGTCGATTCTGTCGTAGATTCAACGGTTCAGATCAACAGATCTGCTCTTGATTTAGTCTCCGGTATCCTTTTTCGAGAGATTTACAGTTATGGTCGATCCAAAACGTCTAAACTAAATTTGAGCCAACTCAATAATGTACAAAGTAGGATGACACAGGTTCCCAACAAATCCAAGAAACTGTCCAAGTCCTGGTTTTTTTCATAATTGATTTGCTGATCACCTGCAATCGTGTTCAACTCAGGTAGAAATTACCAGAATAAACCACTGGATCGGGTCCGAGTTCAGCAGAAAAAGCACAACAAGGTAGCTGGAAGGATAGTTTAAAAGTTTGTGGTGTTTTCATCTTTTACGATCGAAAGTAAGTCCTGTGGCGATTTCATCTTGGATTATATCTGTGCAGGAAAGAACATGGAAAAGAATGCAACACCAATGCTTTGCGCACTCGAAGCAAGTTATGAAGCAGGAAAATTCCAGGATGCAAATCAATTACCTAATTCTTCGTATAATCATCGCTTAATTCATCATCAACTTCCAAAGCCAAGGACCCACAAACTGAAAGAACAGGAAGAAAACTAAGCAATCCATCATTTAGCTTCAAATATTTTCCAGCATTTTGCAGAATCCTGATCCTCTTTAACTTCCACTTGATGTTGCTGCTCCTCCTGAAGCAGCTTCCTGAGGTTCCACATGGTCGCCTGCCTGCGTGCAGAATATATAATGACAGCCTCCATTTGAAGTACAGAGCATTAAATATCGGTTCCAAAACCAATCTAGCCAAGAAATTATGGCAAATTCGCATGAAGACTAACTCGATTCTTACGGTTGGATCAGGAATCTCAAATTGCCATGCGGACCGTCCTCTGCATCATATAGGGACCAGCAATGGATTTCTTGTCCAATGAGGAATCGATTCGCAAGGATAACTTGGTCCCAACCAGATTTCTGGAACCGGAAATTGGTCATATCTGGATTGCCTCTTAGTACAATGCCACCGTGGTGTACAGCTGGTGTGTAACACCAGACCGTCAGTCCATCCCTGGCGATGACATCAAGCAGCGGCCTTGGAAGATTTCTTAGGAGGTGGTTCGAATATGCCGTGAGGCCTAACCCTTTGAAAATGTCGGTGCTTGTCAATTTCTTCCTGAAGAGAAGTTGCAGCTCCCCATTCTGCGGGTAGTTGAGAATCTTATCGGCTGAGGGATCGAAACGCTCGCCATCATTGCCCTCTGAGACGGCATGTCACGGGGCTTGGCTCGGCTCTTCTATAGAAAGAAAGAGTTGCCATCAGTGTGAGCTTGCATTGTGCTTGAAGAAACAGGAGTGGGAACACGAAACCTTAATGCATGAGAAGGTGGGACTGAGTCAGAAACAAATGCATGAGGCAGTTTTAGCAGGCTACCGTGTCTTTGGTTTATGTTTCATCATAGTCGGTCGGGTCGGGTCGGGTAGCAGGCCTGAAAGGATGTTGAGGCGGCAACATAAATTGATTAAAATAGTTTGCAGCATCATGTCAAAAATCAGTTTAATGGATTATAGGTAAATCGTAACCTTCAATTGATTCCACTTTCAAGTACAGTTTGCTATAATTTTGAGTCAAATCTTGATTTTCATCCTCAAGTAGTTGGGGTAGGACATGCTACATCGTTCTGTTCTCTTGATTTGTAGGTGGGCGACGTCCAGGCAGCACCGAAGAAGATCAGGTTTGATGAAGAGTTAGTTCTGTGCGATGCATGTTTTCTTATTGTTGTTGTCACACCCCCATTCCAAGCAAAAAAGGGGATGACACGGCCGTTCTTCTTTCCTAAGGATGCAGCCTCACACCGCCCAAAATCCAACACCCAAAGTTCCCGTCGATACCGTTCTTACTCTTATAGCCGATAATCGAGCAACCTGAAATGAGTGGGAAGGAAAAGGGTGAGCAATCACACTCAGTGAGTAGTACAGATCTCTTCTAAGCAGATCAAATAATTACTATGCACTTTACAAAATAGTAATAAAACTCTCTTTTCTCAATTTCAGTATGTAACACACATACAAGATAAAATTGAGTTATGCTGCTTTAGCATAACTGTATACATATCTGAAATAACAGACATCAATGGTCGAGTCTACTGATTAATATCATTAAATCACACATCAAAAGTCTATTTCATTGACAAATCTCAAATCATATATTGATGGTCCATTCCATCGACCAATCTATTGCTCAATCTCAAATCATGATCATGACACAATGCCTAGTAACAAGGCGACCAAGATTCTCCCTAGCAAGGTCTCCACCTATTATCAGCTGGTGACTAGGCCCGGAAGGATGTCCTAACAAACAGTATGCATACTCAACCCCTCACTAAATTCTAAGCATAGTGATATGAGCATAATCCACTAACATCGATTCTAATAATCCACAAACCAAATCCAAAATTCCATATCAAAATCAATCAACGTCACAAACCAAAACGTTATAGCCTTTGATAACCAAATGCTTTTCATACAATAATCGAAAAGCAATAAATGCTCGATCCGGCTTTTTAGTGTCGAGTCATACAAATGCCGCTCTTAGAATCATCATATCATCTCGCGACAACATGGTTTGCTAAACTAGACGGTCATTGTGACGAAAATCTTAGCTTCATGAACCAATATGTAACTACATCAAATCATATCCGAGCCCGACTCTTGAACAGGGCAGTTAAACCAATGTATTTTGCCAGAGAAGCATTGGTTGATTGGTTTCCTTCATAATTTCTCTGAAATGTTTGTCATCTATTCGTTCTATTTGTTGCAATCATACTAGATACGTTGATAAATTTAGTAGAATTGGAACAAATCACATTTGGCTTTTCATCTGGGAAAGGAAAAGTTGGTTTAATCTCCATAGAATTCTATTAGTCCTCAGTCAACTGGCGACCAAACTATTCCAAAGTTCTCTACTTGATTTTTTGAGATGATGCAGTTTTTCGTTTTCCTTATCTTCCGATTCACAATCCAATTCTGGGTCTTCACTCTCATAACATTTGGCCAAGCAGCAGCATTATCAGTGGCTTCCTCCTGGCTAGATACTTCACGAGACCAATAGAGCCGTTAATTTCGAACCTGAAGACGGCCACCTTCTTATGTGACGAGCATCATAGTACCTATAGTGCTCAAAAAGTTTGAGAAGCGGTCTGCAATGAACATAAGCAAATGGGAAAGACAGAACCCACAATAAGTGAACCGTGACGAAACAATTTAGTTGATTCTGCCATAGATTCGATGGTTAAGATCAACATATTTAGCCTTCTGTTTTAATTACCAGTATTAACCACTGATTGGGTCCAAGTTCAGCGGAAAAAGCACAACCAGGTAGCTGGAAGGATAGTGAAAAGTTGCGGTGTTTTCATCTTTCGTGATCGAAAGCAAGTCTCACCGCAATTCCATCTTCGGTTATATCTGTGAAGGAAAGAACGCCGGAAGAATTGGTGGAAGCAATCATGAAACGTGATGAAAAGAAGGAAAACTCGAGGATGCAACACCAAAGCTTTGGCACGCTTTAAGCAAGTTATGAAGCAGGGAAACTCAGGGGTGCGAGTCGGTTTACCTAATCGTCGCTTAATTTATCATCAACTTCTAAAGCCAAGGACCCACAAACTGAAAAAACAGAAGGAAAACTAGCAATTTATCGTTTAGCGTCGAATATTTTCAAGCATTGTTCAGAATCCTGGTCCTCTTTAACTTCCACCTGATGTTCCTGCTCCTCCTGAAGCAGCTTCCTGAGGTACCATATAGTCTGAAACCTGCAGAGCATGCTATGACTCAGCCTCATTTTGAATTACAGTGCATTAGATCTTATGATATATTCACATGAAAAGTGACTCAATTCGTACCGGTTGGATCAGAAATCTCAAGTTGCCGAGCGGACCATCCTCTGCATCATATAGATACCAGCAATCAATTTCTTGTCCAGTGAGGAATCCATTCGCGACGACAATTTGGTCCCAACCAGTTTTCCTGAACCGGAAATATACGGCATGGCTTTTTAGTACGATGCCGCCGTGGTGCATAGCTGGTGTGTAACACCAGACTGTCAGTCCATCCCTGGCGATGACATCGAGCAGCGGCCTCGGGAGATATCTTAGGTGGTAGTTCGAATATGCCGTGAGGACTAACCCGGTGGTAACGTCGCTGCTTGTCAACTTCTTCCTGAAGAGAAATTTCAGCTCCCCATTCTGCGGGTAGTTGAGAATCTTATCGGGCTGAGGGATCGAAACACCTGCCATCGCTACCCTCTGATCTCGAGTAGCATTATTTCCGGAATATGAGACGATACGATATGGGGCTCGACTCTTCTATAGGAAGAAAGGGTTGCCATCTGTGTGAGCTTGCGTTGTGCATGAAGAAAACTGGAGTGGAAACACGAAACCATGATGCATGAGAAGGTGGGACTGACTCAGAAACAAATGCATGAGGCAGCTTTCAGCGAAATTACTCTGTCTTTGGTTTATGTTTTTCATAGTTTAAGCAGTTAATATAGTTGGTGGTGGCAACATAAATTGATCCATATGTAGTTGGCGGCATCATGTCAAATGTTAGTTTAATCGGTCATATGTAAACCTTAACCTTCAATAGATTCCACTATCAAGCAAAGTTTGCTTCAATTTTGTGGCAAATCTTGAAATTTTTTCATTCTCAATTAGATGGTGTAGGATATGCTACTAACCCCTGTCCAAACAATTTACTGAATGTCAAAACATTATCTAGAACATTAATACAGATTAAATAGGTTGTGTATGAAGCTTTGTTCATGGAGAATACAATAATAAGTTACAACATAAAACTAAAGATAACTTCCTCATTATCTCCATATTCAAGGCAGTGAAAGTGGCTCCACATTAAGTTCCACATAAGATGCTCTTGAAAGTTGCTTCATGCTTTGGGTTCATGGTTGTCTATGATGATTTAAGTGACTTTGTATGCTTTCTTACAGAAGAGGAAGAGGTAGAAGTGATCTCTCTCTCTCTTGGATTGATTGATATTTATGCTCCGCTTATTTCACGGAAATTAAATAATTTAGAAAATATTACCTTAAAAATGATCGCCTATATCGCTTGCAAAAATAAGTCATTGAAAAAAAAAATTCATTATCGATAATAATTTGTGTCTAAAGATTTTCGTATGCAACGAAGATAGTTTTCGTTCGTACATTTTTGTAAGAGAGATAAAGTATAAATGATCGTTTTTAGAAAAAGAAAAATCTTCCAAATCATTCATTTTTTACGAAACAAAATTGGTTTCAAGGGTCTGCTTCTTTTTCCGTTGTGCTGTAGGTGGGTGAAGAGTAGTCCTGGGCGATCCAAATTTTCCTGCTTTCTTATTGCATCAGGACATCATCTTTTGTAGCTCAAAGCAGCAGATCTTGTGCTCGAATCTTTGAGTTACTCTTGTTTCGCCTTGCAAAAATTGCGCTCCGCGTTTCTAAGAATAGGAACAGAACGACACCTTCCGACTGCTCGCACTTTCGACTAAGCTCGGCAATCATCCATACCTTTGAACCGATTCAGTATTTATATCGGCAGTGAGGGGCAAGTGAAATTACACGACATATGCATGTCACTCCTCGAAGGCCAAACTCGAGAAGAAAGACCTTTCTTACCGGATTCCAGCAACATTCTCGCTCAATACGCGGTCTCTGTCTCATTCAAATGGGACTGAAGGATCAACAGCCGATATTTGACTCTCCTTCTTTGAAGCCAATTGACAGGACTTTGAGTCTTGACTATATGATCACAGTTATGTACCGATCATATCCCGTGATTTATAAATCAACTTCTAAAGCGGAAGACCCCCAAAACTGAGAAAACGGAAGGCAAAAAACTGGCGATCAATCATTTCGCGTCGCTTGATGTTTCTGTTCCTCCTGAAGCAGCTTCCTGAGGTACACACAGTTGCCAACCTGCAAGCAACACCTCATTTTGAATTACAGTGCGTTCAGACTCGGTACAAGAACTAACCTAGTCAAGATGTTGTGGTACATTTGCATGAAAATTTACCCACTTGATTCTTACCGGTTGGATCAGAAAGCTCAAATTGCCTGCAGACCGTCCTCTGCATCATAAAGATACCAGCAATGGATTTCGTGTCCGACGAGGAATCGATCTCGACAACATTGTGGTCCAACTGAGTTTCAGGTACCGGAAGAAAACTGGTCATAGCTGGACTGTCTAGGCACGATGCTGCCGCGGTGTATAGCTGGTATGTAACACAGGACCATCAGTCCACTCCCAGCAACGTCATCAAGCAGTCATCAAGCAGTGGCCTGGAAGATTTCTGAGGTGAAGTTCGACAGCTCGGAGAGGATTAACCCTCTCTCCATGTCACTGCTCGTCAACTCCTTCCTGAAGAGATATTCCAGTTCCCCGTTTCAAGGGTAGTCGAGAATCTTATCAGGCCGAGGGAGCGAAACATCCGCCATCGTTATCCTCTGAACTCGAGTAGACATCATCTTTTGTTAGCTTAAAGCTTTTGTATAGCAACATGGTGTCGCATGGAACCTATACGATGTGAAGGAGCAAATCGTGCTCGAATCTTCAAGGTACGCATGTTCTGCCTCGCAGAAATTGTTCTTCACGTTTCTACGATTAGAAATTTGGACACCGCCTTTCGGCCACCAGTGCTTTAATGGTTAAGCTCGAAAATCATCCATACCTTCCACAGATTCGTAGTATTTTGGGCAAGCGAAAAAGATGTAACACATGCACGCCATTTCTTGGAGTCCAAACTTGAGAAGAAAAGGGTTTCTTATCGGACCTAGTAACATTATCACCTCAAATTCGAATGAGGAGTCGCTCGGACGTGCACAGCTTCCGTTATAACAAATTGCGAAACGGGTTTTTGAAGCTCGACTTCGACTTGGCAAAAGCGAACGCCCGAACGGTCAACTGGTTGTTATGTCACCGGCCATGCAGATTGTTGCTATTCAGATACATGCCATGATTCATGAATTTAGTGTCTGGATTATCATGCGGTAATTAGAAGGAACTCTCGAAAGACGAATGATAGCGAGAAAGTGCCTGTGGAATTTTGAAAGCCTGGGCAAATTTTCGAAACGCCGGCTCGACTTAGCAGCAGCACCCCCGAGCTTTGCACGCTTAAAGCAGAGTCATGAAGCGGGAAAAAGCAGAATGCAACTTTGTTAGCCAATTCTTCAGAGAGCTCATCGCTCACATTACCATCAAATCGTAAAGCGAAAGACCCAGAAACTGAAAGGACAGAAAGGAATCTAGCAATCGATTATTTAGTGTCGGATAATATCTTAAGCGGTCGGTCTTCAGAATCCTGATCCTCTTTAACTTGATGTATCTGTTCCTCCTGAAGCAGGACGCATGAAATTCCTCATCGTCGTGCCAACCTGCATGCAGAGAGCATATCATGACAGCCTCATTTGGTATTACGATGTCTCGCAAAAAAACCAACCGAGTCAAAGATGTTATGGTAAACTTGCATGAAAACTAACTCGACTCTCAACCGGTTGGATCAGAAAGCTCAACTTGCCATGCGGACCATCCTCTGCATCATATAGAGACCAACAATCGATTTGGTGCCCAATTCCAAATCGATTCTCGTCGGCAATTTCGTCCCAACCGCCAGATCTCTGGAACCGGAAACTGGCCTCGAGTCCATCGAATGTTAGTAGGACGCGGTGGTGTATAGCTGGCGTGTAACACGGGACCGTCAGTCCATCCTTCATGATGGCATCGAGCATCTGCCTCGAAAGACCTATTAGGAAGCTGCTCGGAATTTGCGTGAGCATGAACCCGATCGCAAGGTCACTGATCATCAACTTCTTCCTGAAGAGATACTTCAGCTCCCCATTTTGCGGGTAGTTGAGAATCTTATCAGGCTGAGGGTGTGGAACACCCGACATTGCTGTCCTCTGTTCTCAAGAAGCGTTTACTTCGGTATATGAGAGAGATATGCTACGGGCTCGGCTTTTTTATAGGAAGAAAGAGTTGCCGTCTGTGTGAGCTGGCATTGCGCATGAACACGCTGGAGTGGAAACATGAAATTGCAGTGCATGGGAAGGTGGACTGACTCGGAAGCGAATGCATGAGGCAGCTTTGGCAACCACCCTGTCTGTGGTTATACGCTGATCAAACAAATGTCCTGTGGTTTAAATTTTGTCACAGAGCGGGCCGGTTCGGGTTGGATCCCAACGGCGATGGCCTTGCCAGGCATAGTGGCCCGAGGTGGGGCATATGTGAGTAAACTCGACCCAAAATGGAAATTACTCGACCCAATCTTTTATGACCCGACCCAACCCACCTATTTAACAGGCTATAAAGTAGGTCTGGTCGGGTACGTCGATATGGGAGAGCACCGAAATGAGGTAGAAGTATTAAAAAAAAGTCTTAAATATTTTATGTTGATATCAATTCAATCCTAAATCTTTTAATTTAATCAATCTAGTCATAAACCTTTATGCATTTGTACTAATTAAGTTTATCCAGCTAATTTTGACAGGAATTTGCTGACTTGGATGTCGGCCATCCTATGTGGCCGACCGGCACTGACGTGAATAATTTTTAATTTTACTTTAATAGTATTTGAATTTTTAATAATTTTTTTGGTTCTTTTTTCATTTCTTTTTCTTTTCTAAGCTTTAACTTTTTTTTTTTTTTTGGAATTGGTGGGCAAGGGTTGTCGGCCGACCCTCGTCGGCACTAGGCGAGGGCCGTGATGCCCTCTCCAAATCTGGGCTAGGCAAGGTCGCGACCACCAAATCATGGGTGAGGTGTCCCGGCGCCCGTGCCAACTAGCAGCAAATTAAAAAAAAACCAAATAAAAATATTATTAAATAATATGAAAATGTTCATGTTAGTGCCGACCGTTACACATTAGACGGTCAAAGTCCATTGTTAGCGATTTTGACTAAAATTAGTCGGATGGACTCAATCCATACCAATACAAAAAGGCCTTAGACTAAACTGGTCTAATTAAAAGATTTTAGAACTGATTGGTACCAATACAATCTGTTTATGATTTTTTTAGTACTTTTCCCGTCGAAATAGCGATAGCTGCGATACACAGTCGTTTATAGCAACAACTGCAGTACCATCCAAATAGCATAGAATATATTTTCCATGAACGCACCAAGCACATCATTATAGACAATCAATCATTTCATCCGATATCTTCGACTTGTCTATACTCCGTCAACTAAACTAGACTACCAGGTCTTCCCCAAGACACACCCTGTTGGAGATAATATGAAACATATCAAGGATTTTTCGTATTTTCCCTGATAATTGTAATTGAGGATGTACTATCCTATTACCTTATATAGTCGTCATTTAAAGTCTAAATAAGGTCATGTACTCTACATCGAATACACGAATTACTCAATTATCTTTTCCGCTTTATTCTATCCAGGATATCAGGTGATTAGGATAGAAAGAGAGAACAACAGCTGATAGTTGAATCCAAAGTGCAGTATTTGCCCTGTGAAGTTTCTGACGTCTGACCGGAAAAAATGGGTCAGATTGTAATGATAAACCAGTAAAATCCAAGAACGAAAATAAACATAGATGCTTATATAAACCAGACAATGAGATCAATCTAATATTGATATAAATTAACAGTCACTGCCCAATTTGCCTATGTGCAGCAAAAGAAAACACAGCCGGCTGCTTGTTGTGCTTTTCCGCTGAGCTTCGACCCGATCCAGCATTTTATACCGGTAATTAGACCTTGAGTGAACAGGATGCAGGTGATCAGCAAATCCAATTATTATGTAAAAACCCCAACAAAACAGAATACTCATTCATCAGCATCTTTTTCAAGAAAGACTTCCTTGTCCAA